>VDFB02086081.1:71828536-71883835 GCA_007258455.2 Sequoia sempervirens | reverse complement strand
AGTTATTGGGCAGGCTCAAACCATTGTCGCCACTGGTCTATGCAAACTCAAGAACACCCCTACTAAGAAAGGGGGAAAAGTTCCTACCAAAAACAATGTGTAACAAACAAAAAAAACTAAGGGAATAACATTCTATGTTGAGGAACCACCCACTGAAAATGATGAGGATGACACTAGGTCTAAAGATTTTAAGGAAAAAAATGTGGTGGCCGCGAGTTTGGACACTTGTGTGGAGTCTACCAGTGTCAAGAGGTCTAACCACTTGACTAAGTATAAGCAGAAGGTCTTGGTTGATGATATTTTCATCATCTCGGAACATGGAAAGGATCATGATGATAGAAAGCATGATATGATGGGGAAACAAAGGAGTGTAAGGAGGGACCCAATTTCCTAGAGCTTACTAAAATGATTTTGGAGGAGTCCATTCCTGTGAATTTCAATCATCGTTTATGAAGACCAATATATAGATTCTGCTAAAGGAAGAAGATTCTGAATGGATTTTTAATTCTGTATTTTACAACCTTGAAAGGAAGCTTGAAAAATTGACCCGGTTCACTATAAAGATCATTCATCACTCGGTTGTCACTCTATCTGTGGTGCTGAAGGAGGAAGTTAAAAAGAATATTGTGGAGTCTGATCCCAATACCAGTCTGGCCACTGGGGATGTGTTTAAATTCCTCATGGAGGAATGTGAGAATATTTATCGGTGATGGTAGAGGCTTTGTTTATTTTTGGGGGTCTTTTATTATGTTGCCTCTATGTTGTTTCTATAAAATATTTATCTATTGTAACTAGTTATTTTTTATTATTTTGAACTATTGAACTCTGGCTGTAGGGATTTTTTGTGTTAAGGGTACTACACCTTGTAAATGCAAATTATATTATCAAAAACTTAACCACAAAAATCATAATTACAAAAAAGTCATTCAATTTCACAACTTTGCAGCCAATTAGAAATTAAATTGACAATTTCATTTATTAATTATAATCAATCTAATTTACACCATAATGGTGGAAACAAATTTGAAAATTAATTTCCCAATTTACCACAAACATAGAATAACTCCAAAAATTTATTTCAATTTATTAATTTCTCAAAATTTCATAATTTCCCTACTCCTCTATTTGATCCTCCTTCAATCTACACTTATTATTTATTATATTTTCCTCCTCTTATTAATATCCATTCTTCTTTGCAATTTTACTACATCTAATTTATAAAAGAATTTCACATGCAAATTTTATTCTACCTTGTTGCATCCATTTTTCACTCTACAAACACTCTATATTCCATTTTATATCGAAAATTTTCCTCTACTTATGATGCGTTCTAGCCAATTTACTCTACTTCTTACCTTATAATCTTCTTTGCATACACTTAATGTTACATCTATGTTCTAATTCCCATACCTATGATGGGATCAACATGCCACAAACTTCATTTTCTTATTTTCTTCCTCAATTCCCTATGCAACCCCCTTTCCCAATATCTCCTCCTTGTGGTGCACCTTGGGCATTTTTTCCTTGTATACACTACCTTTTTCATATCCTCCTTATGGAGTGACCCATTCTCTCCCCTATTTCATTCCATTATCATCATAGTAGCTTATCCCTCATATTTATTTTATTTTATTTTGGTTGTAATTTATTCTCTTTTAATTTATTTCTACCTATCATGGCTCAATATATGTAATTATCTATCCTTCCAAATTCCATAATGCATGGCTCTTACTCCTTTGCCTTCCATTTTTTATTTATTTATGATGGTGCTTGATTTAGTCTTTCCTCCATTCATTTAAACTCTTATCCATGGTTCACTCATTGGTCTCTACTTAATAAGCATCACCTAAATGTGGTATTTGGACAATTTAAAAGAATAGTACCAAAACATTAAGCTTTGAAATGCATAGAAAAATATGACATTTTGTCAATCAATGAAAAATTGTCATTCAACCTCCTCTACCATCTAACACTAAAACCAAGTTAAACTACCCACTGGAAATGAAAAGAAAAACCAAAACAATAAAATCAAACCAAAATATCTTTGCCAATGTTGATTGTTGTTCGCTTGGGATGCTCTTGCATCAAAACCTCACCCCAAGTTTAGTACATAGTGCCTATAGGAATTCATACAATGTGTCCATGAGACTTAATATAATGCTTTTATAAGTGGAAGATTTATAGAGATAATAAATTTAATAGATGTCCAAAGGACTTATGCATATAATGTACTTGTAGGATTTAATATAATGTGCTTGTAGGACTTATTAAAATTTATAGAGGTCTTATGTTATGCCCCTTAGGTCTTACATCCAAGGATTTAGCCATCCTAAGGTGTTCAAATTCCTACAAGTCTTATATATGGAGGTTACATTGTTATGCACACTCCCTCTCATTTGAAACTCCTTATGAACAAGTATTGAATTTAATTTGGAACATATAATGCCTAAAGGTCTTATGTTATGCCTATTAGGTCTTACATTCAAGAGCTAGTCACTAGGTGGTGTCATAGAAATGCACACTCACCCTAAATGGCATCACCTGAAAGAAAATCATTGCATAGAGATTTTGATATGTGATGGATAAGATTCCAATCTATTTCTTCTTTATCATAGTATGCAATTGAATATTAGATGAATATAATTGGAGAGAACCTTTATGATGAAATCCTTTCTCTTGAGTGAAGTGCATGTGATCTTCATTTTTCTTTCCTCTTTCAAAACCATAGTGTTTCTTCAAGAGCTACAATTTTATTTCTCCCTTTTGATTAAAAAAAAAATATAGCTTTTGAAAAGTATACACTATTCATGTAATAGCTCCTACACAATTTATTTTGAAGACATAGTCTAAAATAGAATCACATTATAGTCAGTAACATAATAGTCAAATAAGGTTGATACTTGAAAAAAAAATTAATATGCATTTTTCATTTGTCAGTGATAATATATTGTTAGTTTGTGTAGCTTGGAAATGTGTCTCCATACTTAGAAATATTAATTAATTAATTAATTACTCTAGAGACTTCTAGAAAGTGGTTAGTTAGAGTCTAGATAATCTTAGCCATTGATTGAGATTAAATCATGGCCATTGGTTACTCAATGAGAAGATTATAAAAGGGGATCAATGGGCATTTGGAGAACACATTCTTGAGAAATATTTGTGGTGATAGCAAGGGCGTAGTGATAGCATTGGATATAACAATAATGGAATTTCAGGAGAAATTGAGGGGAGAATTTTTAGAGAAGAAAAATATTGCTAGAGCTCTACAAGTAAGAGGCAAGTAGTTTATGTAACTCTTGATTTTTTGAAGATTAATAAAATTCCTTATCTGTTGAATTGGTTTTCCCTTCAGAGTTTTTCGAGGGACAATTTGTCCAAAATTATTGTCTTTATTGTTTTGCATATTTTCTTCTATGTTCTTGAGATTTTATTTGTGAAATTGCAATTGTGTTATTTTCAATATTTGTTGTGAATTAATTTTCCATAGTCAAATAATCTGTATAGATAGGAGATTAATAATCCGTAACAATAATAGAGTTTTCACATGGTATCAAAGCTGATATGAGGGTAGAAAAGGCTCAACATAGGCACAGGAAGGAAAAATCGAGGGTTTATAAAACCTAGTTCAACCTCTTCAGAATTATTTGGGTTTTACTCATCTTTTGAAATGGCCTCAGTAGGTTTAAGAGATCAGAACAGATTGGATGGAGCCTCAAATTTTAGTGTTTGAAAAGCAAGAATTTCTATATTGCTGGAAGAGAATGGTATTAAGGAATATGTGACCAATGTTGTAGTTGTACGTACAGATCAAACACAACTCTTAGCATCTAAGAAGGAACATGCTAAGGTGAGGAGGCTAATTCTCGATGGTGTTAAGGACCATATAGTTCCACATATCATAGAGTTAGATACAACGAAGAAGATGTGGGACGCCATTTTGAATTTGTACTCAGAATGCAAACCACTAACCGTAAGCTAATTCTTTTAAATAGTGCTAAGGTGTAGTGCCTCCAGACCTTCCGATTTTGTGTTTAATTACATTAGTTTATGCAATAACATAATATTTGATGTAATTTGTACTCAATTAATTAAAATAGCATTGAGGAAATAAACTAGAAATTAAGATGAAAATTAAATAAATTAGGTTTGTAAAATATTAAGCAAAAGAGTTATTAATAAATAAATAAACTAATTGTTTTGTAAAAAGTATTCTTTTAATGATATTCATAATAATTAATAATTCTATTAGTTGTTCAAAAGATAATTATTAAATAAGGAATTTAATTGGATAAGGAGATAGGAAGCTGAAGGGTTTTAAAACAAGAAAAGCTGGAAAAAAACTTCACCTTTTGAGCATTTGGAAGTCGAAGAGAATTGGGGAATTTACAAAATAAATTTAGCTTATGGAGGGGAAATGGTTTGGCCATTCAGTAGGGGGGACGGAGAAAATTGATTCGGCAAGCTTCATTGTGCGAAAGGCCATGAAGGCATTAACCTAGCAGAGGTAAGTACCTTACACCTTACATTATATACTTCTTTTATAGTGTGGGGTAGAAGGAAAGTAATGGTTCTGCATGCTCAAGAGGAAATAAATTGAGAATGTTAGTTTCCTGCAAACAGAATATGATTTCATAACATAAAAAAAAAGTGATCGTCAAAGTGTATCTATGCGTGTTACCTTGCCACTCGACCTAAGGTTGCTGTCGGTTACAAATCTTGACAACCCTTAATTTTTTTTAGATTTAAGTGAAACCTCAGTTTTTGATACTAGGTATATATTCATGAATATTCATGGCTGCTAGGGAAATCATAGCGCACAGTCCCCAGTTGGCTTGAATCACATTTATAATTTCTCAAATTGTTTCCTTTCGGGGGACGTATAAATTCAAATGATCTCCCTGATGCGGAGGGAAACCTGTTACATCTGCAGTACTTGAAAACTGTATGTTGTAGAGGTTTAAATAATCTCTCTAATCTCATTGTCAACCTATCTCTGCCGTCACACCTGAGCATAACAGGAAGTTTGAATGTTTAATTAGTCTCTGTGTTTTCTATGTAAATCTGTCACCGCCGAGCACTGGAACATGATAGGAAGTTTATAGATTTAAATAACCTGTTTGATTATGCTGTCAATCTATCGTAGTTGCTGCACTTGAAAATAAATATTGTCTGTTTGAGAGCTTTCCTTTGATTGTGGTATAGACTAATTTCCAAACTTTAACTTGAGCGCGTCTCTGGGAACTCACCACCAAACAGAAATGCACACATTATTCTGTTCTTAAGTCTCGTATTTGCATCTCACCTCTCTCTCTTTCCCTTCAGACTTGTGGGTCACATTCGGGAGTTGATGATAATGCAAGTAGATGGCGATATTTCAAAATTCCAATATTCACTTTCTAATATACTTAGCAACATGTCCCAGTTACGCCATTTAGAATAGAGGCATTGTGCAGAATTAAATAGTCTCCTTGAAACCATTGGAACCCGTCACAGCTGCAACGTTTAGACTTGCCAAGGTGGAGTAAATTAAATTATCTCTCTAGTTTCTTTGTTAACCTGACACAGAGGCACATTTGATCATGGTAGGGTGTATAGTTTTAAATAGAAATCACCTCTTCGTATTATTTCTTGTTGAGTATTTATTTGGAAGATTCTGCATTTATAATTGTGGTTAACTAAATATCTATTTTCCATTGTTTTAAGAAACATAAATGTACGACAAACATGCTATTATGGGATCACAAATTAGAATACAATGGCACATCATTCAATTTGGCAATGGGTATTGATTTGTAAAAGAGAAAAATGCTTTAAATATTATATTCATGTCATAGTGTGAAGATATCTGAGTAAGAATATAACTGGAATAGTTCCATCATAACTTGATTATGGCATGGCAAGCGGTGGCCGAATGAACTTGAATTGTTTTTACTGAATCCGACCCCCATATAGGTACTAAAAAAATAGGGTTTGGCATTTGAAGTTTGTCAGAGACCTCTTGATATATGTCAGATTTGGTTTAGGATTGATCTTTGTTAGTTATTCTAATGTTAAAAGAATTAGATATATAAATATGTAGTGGTTTTAAAAGGTATATAGGTGTGTAAATTTATTTAGATAGATTTAAGATTTTAAGGTGGTAAGTTTTAATATGTAGTATTTAGAGTATTGTTATTATTATTATTTTAAAGTGTAAACAATTGGTCTTAAGTGGTTTTCACAATTAATTTAGATATTGGAAGTAAGTGTTAAGATAGTATGATGAAAGGAAAGTGGAAATAATGTTTTGAACATAGATAAATATGAAATTATAATAAGTTAACTACTCAACTATTAAGTAGTTTTCAATTATGTTGATAGAAGAAAGGAGAAATTTGAATATACGAGCATGGTTAGAGATAATTAAAAATAAATAAAAATAAGATGTATAAGGATTATTTGTGTCTATGACTGGTTTTGAAGATAAGTGAATTAAGGAATAGGGAAGCAATTTTGGAGTTAATAATTGTTAATGAATATACTTATGAATGTATGGGACTAATAAAGTAAATAAGACTATATTTAGTTTGAAAATGGTTACTTAAATAAAGATAAACAAAGTTAAGTTTCCTTGACACTGAAAATTGAATAAAGGTTATTTCCGTTATTAAATGATTAGCAAATTGTCTAAGAAGATTAAGAAATTTAGGATATTATTATTATCACAATTATTATGGATTATTCTTTGTTAATTTGTAGGTGAATATTGTTATTTTATAACCCTTAGAGTAGAATGGTAAGATTAGTGTGTAAGCTAAATAACTAGGAAATTGTATTAATATTGTCTCAAATATTATTGTTCGAGGGAAATAATATTTTAATTTAATTATGAGATTAATGATGAGGAATATTATGAGATGTTAAAATATTCCTTGAGATAATTACGATATGTGATTTTAGAGTTCCTTTGTTTATTTTAAATTAATTCTTATTGAATGAATGGATAACTTGTATTTAAATGGTCATTGTTCATTTAAGGGTAATTTGGTGTATCTTATTTGTGGTGTCCTCTTTGGAATTGCTTGGCTTCAGAAGTGATTTCATTATGTTGGATTCATGTTGATTTATGCATTATTTGACAAATCCTTTCATTGTGACTTTTCTTGAGTTGACGTGAGTTGGTGATCTTCTTTAAGTTAAGTTGTGTTGCTATTTGTTCAACCTTACGTGGTGAATTCTTGGTTTATTTTGAGTTGTGGGTGTTTTATTAATTGATTTTGTGGTGGAGTATTTTGGATACTAATGCGATGCTTGGTTGTGATAAGTTTATGCTTCTTATTGAATGCAGTCTTCCCACTTTTATTATTTTGGTGAAACATTTAATTATGTTGTTGTCATGTTTGCTGATTTTTGTCAAAGGTCATTTGTTTACCAACTGTACAGGTATCTTGTGAGGAGGAAATTGAGGTCTCCCGTGGAATACCTAATTGGTGGCTTTTGGTTTTTATTAAGTGTTTTTGTTGAATTAAAGGTTGATTTTCTCCTATGATTCCTTTTTGAGATGACGCCATTGTGGATTTATGGATTGTATTTGTGTTTTAGAGTTGATTGATTTGTGGATGGGGTTTGATGAAACTTTCTTTGTGTGCCTTTTCGGAGTTAATCTCATTTTTGGGGGAAATTTTTATACTTGTGTTGGAATTATTGGGGAAAAACTTGTGTTGCTTCATTTTACCCTTGTTTGTGGGTTTTCATTCTTTTTGGCTTCCAGAGGCTTGAGTTGATTGTCAGTTGATGTTCTCTCTTTATGTGCCCTTGATGTGGCAAGTGTTTTGGTTTCATTATTCTGAAAGGGTTGTACGGAACTTTGTAAGACTCTGATGTTGTACTTGTTAGCGAGATGGGTAATGCTTCGCATGCTTGTTGGTGATTTTTGTTCAAATTAAGGATGGTACAACCCTTTGGTTTTTATGTTGTTGGTCTCTAGAGAGTGGTTCTAGCCTCGCTTAAGGAAGGGGCATCAAAAGATAACCCACCTATGGTTAGTAATCAAGTGAAACCTAATACCAAATTTAGGAGGGTTGGGTAGTAATATCATTACAAGATCAAAAATGGATGCCTGCCTTCATTAGGGTGCTTCCAAGCAGACCAATGGAAGGTCGAGAAGGCCGTGGTTGGCAGCACGGACCTCGCTCACGAGGGTTTACGGCCCGCATGAGTCACCCTATGGACCGGTCAGCCTGGGAGGAAGGGCATGACAGCCATAGATGGGACTGGCACCTCCAGTTGGGAGGAAGAGCACATGACAGCCCATGTAGGACTATGCGATGACACTCTCCCCTAGTTGCCCATGTGTTTACTTTATTGTGTTCCTCTGGAAGTATGTTATGGGAGATTGGTTAAGTTTGTTGTTTATATTGACTTAAATCGATTTATGATTATTGTCTTAATGCATCTTTGGTGTACTTTGTGATCTTGTATGATCTCATTGATATTTGACTTATGACCTTGTACTCTTTTGATATTGTGATATGATGTTATTGTATTGTTTAATTGCAATTTGGAATTGTATTATGTTTATTAATTCAGTTTGATGATCATCCTTTGGTTACTTATTTATTGGTCATTGCTTTGATTTATGTGATGAGATTTATGACTTTAAATTATTATGTTGACTCTTGGATGTGGTTGATTATGTCATTGTAATTCCTTGAGTGTTATGATACTTTTGTATGACATTGAGTCTTGTGGTTCCCTATTTGGATGTTATTGTTGAGGTTTCTTCTTGTTAGCTCCTTAGCACGGGGGGTGGGTCTTCAGACTCACATGGTCGGGTGGAACGTGCTAAGCACCCCATTGGGTCCCCAGTCGAGGATCGAGAGACGCGGATTGGTGCTGTTGAGGAGACTCCAGAGTTGTATCCATCTTGGAGCCAATTATGATACTGTGTATTCATTTATTCTTTTGTATCATGTTATCTTGTGTATGGTTTCCATTTATGTTTGGAAACACTTTTTTATCGTTGTACATCTTGAATATTGTACTGTAATGTAATGTTAAACTTGGTGTGTATTGGCCATGACAATTGTTATTCAATGTGTTGAGTTAATCATGTATATGTTGTATTTACATTCACAGTTGGCTTCTTATCAATGAATTTTCATGTATGTGTTATATTTGTTAATGTTTACTTTGTTATGGATTATATTTTTGGATTTTATTCTTTATTGTTGTTGTGCAGATCTAAGTCGCGTAATGACTCTTCGTGTACCCCAAGGGATGTATGTACTAATGGATCTTCTTAAATGAAACTCATGTCATGATTTAATGTGTTAATCTTAAAAAAAAATTATGTTGTAATTATTGTGTAATTGTCCTTTGGGGTTCGCACGATGGGGCGTTATAGTATCCTTATCATTCTGGGTGTTAGATCAATAATTTCAACCGCCTAAGGATCAATGCATTTCCTTTAGACTTGGTTATATGCGTGTGCAATAGCTAATATAAATGTAGGACATTGGAAAGTTATGGGAAATGAAGCCACATGTGGCCAATCCTAACTTAGCAATTTTCCATGAAGGTATCTTTTACAAATTACTCAAGGTCAACATGGCCAACTAGTGTATTAGTTATTCTCATCACATCTAACCCAAACTTTGATATTACATGAAAACCTTGGAACTTGTATTTCATGGTAAGTGGGATTTGTTTCGGCTTCAATTTCTTGGCTTTCTATTCTTTTGGCACCTCCTTGGCACCAATATCTGCCTTTGAATTAGACATTTAATAGACTTGCAATCATAACATTCATTAAGTTGGGGGGAAGTATTACAAGGAGTTAGGCATTAAATGCATCCCATATTAAAACCCTATAATATGAAAGAAGTACTCATTTACAAGATATCCCTATTACTTTCGGGTGTCGGGTTCAGGATAGAACCTAAAATATGAACATTACTAAACCCATTAAAAAATTGTTGGAGATTAGAATTAGGGTGAAACTTAACACTTGAATCTTGAATAAGGTTTATCAGAAGGGGTCGAGATGAAACTAGGAATCAAAACCTTCCTAAAGAGAGAAGGTTTAGGTTTCACTCCAAGGTCTGATCCCAACCAAAAAGGGTGGAAATCAGAATCATATTTGAATATGGAACCAAAACTTGTTTTGGCGTAAAGGTTCAAGTTCTGTTCTAAAGTCTGATCTTCTACAAATTATGTAGAAGTCGAAATCAAAATGACACTTGGAACATTGACTACCTAGTGGTGAAAGGTTGAGGTTTCGTTCCAATGTCCGATCTTGACCAAAATGTGGAAGTTGGAATCAAGATGACACCTGAGTAAGGAACCTATTTTTTTGTGAGGTTCGGTTCCTATCCCAAAACCTGATCCTACCATACTGGCAGAAGTCAAAATCAAGATGATACCAAGTATGTGGATTATGAGGGTATTTTTAATCAAGTTCATAGGTCAAGATTAGGGAAAAATCAAGCATGTAGACCTTCCTAAGGCTGAACCTAGAATTAACCAATTTAATTACTTCTGGGATCAGTCACGGGGATAGATCAAAGGTTTGACACTCCAAAATTATAAGAAAAATGGTGCAATCTAAATATTTTTAAAACTTTAAGGACCAAGACAATGGTATAGAAACCCTATGTGACATAGGGAATGACAGGAAAGAGGAAACACACACAAAAATAAGACAAGTAAAAAAAAAAAACCCACACAAGAATGGGGAGGAAAAAAAACACAACAAAAAGAAAAACAAACGAGCAAAAAAAACAAGAAAACAAACAAGAAAATCGAAAAATGAAACAACCAAATAGGAAAAATAAAACAAGCAAACAAGAAACAAAAAACCCTACCTCAAAAATATGAAGGGATCAAGCACTAAAGTCAACCGAAAACTCTCCTAGCTTGAATTTGTGCTTTGACTATTTCTTTACTTAGTCTCAACTTGCAAAAATCAAATGAAATTATGAGCAATCATGCAAAGGAAGTCAAAATATATCTTGGTCTCGTGCATTTGAAGAGACCCCACATTAATGCAGGTTAGGTTGGAGGTCAAAGTTGAAACCAGATTTAGAATGCAAACCATCATAAAGGAGGTAGGGTTAGAAATCAAGATCAAAATAGAACATGGAACCAAAACCTTTAGAAAGATAAATGTTCCAATTTTTTTCTAATATCTGAAACTAACAAGAAATAGATGACAAAAGGCATGAAAATTGGGATCAGGTCAAAAACAGGAACATGAACCTTAGAAAGGTTCAAGGTTCTAGTTCTAGTCTGATATCTAATTCTAAAACAAACAAAAGAATGACAAGCAAGTGAAGATCGAAGTTGGGATGAAACAAGGAAGGTGAACCTTCACAAGGAGAAAAGTTCAAGTTCCTTTCTAAAACCTAAATTTGATAGGAAAAAGAAAACAAGGAAAGGGAAAAACTGTGGGGATCAAATTCAAAATAGAAACTAGAACTAGAACCTTCTAAAGGTGCAAAGTGCTAGTTCTATTCCAAAACCCAAACCCAACAAAATAAAAGAAAACAAGGCCTGGGAAAAGATAACTCCCAAAGGTAGAAAAAGAACACAAAGGGAAAAGAGCAATGAGAGGGACCCATTTTGAACAAAGAAGAAAATGGGGTGGTTATGCAAGACATAATAGTTACCTCTTAGCGGAGTAGGTAGTGATATTAAAGATTGTTGCAGATTGGTTTGTTCTCCTAAGGGAGAGTACTCATAGTAGAAAAGAAAAAGTTGATGTAGAATAGTTGGTTGTTACAATCATGGGGAGCAATGTTGTTGAGCAGATGAACTAGTTTCAGAGGTGGTAAGAGTGAATTCAAGTTGCAAATTTTTGTAGTCAGTTGTGTATAAATGTGAAAGGGGGAGAATAATTCAAAATATTATGTCCTTTTCCATTGACGTCAAAGGGGGAGAGATAATCATGTGAAAAATTCTATCCATTAGCAGGGAGAGTGTGTATGTTGTTTAATCATTATTGTTAAAGGGAAAGTGTATGTTTTCTAATCATTGTTTTCAAAGGGAGAGTGTGTATGTTGTCTAATCATTGTTGTCAAATGGAGAGTGTGTACATTTTCTTTGATGTTTTTTCACATCTTGTGTTTCCATCAATGACAAAGGGGGAGATTGTTGCAAGTTTAGAGAAGTTTGGAGATTTTGGTGTTGTCATTTGTGTAAACTAGTTTATCTGAAGAGGTGTTAGCTGAACTACCTGGATGTGTATGTACAGTTGAGATATTGAGGAAGTGTTGTGAGTACATGTAGCTATCTTTATTATGAAGAGTCTCAAGATGATGTGAGATGCTAAGATAAGTTGAGATGATGTATTTGGTGCTTGGTTTCTAGGTGCTTGGAGAAAATTTGAAGAAAAGAGAAAACAATGTAATGAAGGTGTGTTTAGTGGTTCAAAATGTGCTTTGATCTATGTGCTTTGTGTTTTTTTGTGTGTTGATACTATTCCTATACAGTTTAGATAGGTTGGTGAGAGATATTCAAAGATGTTATACTCAAGATATGGTATGCTGGATCATTTTACATTATAATTTGTGTTCACCAATGTGTGACTGAGTATTGTAGAGGTTTCTAGGAGAAATTTTTTGGTTTTGCATTTCTTTGCAATTATGCTTTAGGTCTTGTGATTTTTAAGGTTTGTTGATGATGTTGGTAGTTTACCTCAGTCAAGAGGAATTGAGGTTTGGCACTTCAAAAGATAAGTTTTCAAGTAATAGTGTTTGGAAGAGTTGTATGAGTGTACTTGGTTTGTACATTCTTTAGGTGGAAGTTGTTGTCAAAGAGTTTTATGGATTTCAAGATGTTGGACGAATATTCTAGATTGTTTTCAAGCATGGAATGTGGTTTTCAAGCTATCTTTGAGTTTGATGAAGTGTGTACTTAATTAATTGATGGTGTTTGCATGGGTAACGATTGATCTAGTGTTTACACTACATGCAAAGGATAAATATTGTTTGTGGTAGTGTGTGGTTAAGTGGTATTGTTGATTTTGGTCCCAATTAAGTTTTGATTAGGTCCACATTCACTTCTATCCACCACAATAGTGTTTTGGCATCGACCTAATTTCAATTTGCATGTTTGAGGTGCATTGCCGACCTTGGAGAGGGTTCCAGGGTTGAGAAATATATAAGTATGAGTTGAATTGTTGAAGGAGGTTAAGATATATGTAAGATAGATGTGTTTGTGAAGTGTATGATGTGAGTGATGTGAAATTGAGTAGATCAGTGTGAACTTTCAAGTGTTAGATTACTAGATGTAGTGAGTAGAAGGTGTCAAATAATTCAAATAGACTACGAAGGTGTTCAAGCTATTGTGGTTGAATATATGTTGCATTGAGATCATGCTCTTTGTGTAAAATTTATTCTCTATCTTCTCTTTTTTACTTCAACAATGAGCCTTAGCTGTGAGCCTTTTTGGAAGTGAACCATTGTAATCAATTTTGCAATTACTTATATTGTGAGCTAATCCACACCGTGGTTTTCCCTCATTGGGTTTTGTATGTAAATATAGTGTCCTCTTTTGTTTGGTGTTGAGTTGTTTAAGTTTTTGTTATCTTATTTTCATGTTAAAAATTCATAACAGATTAAGGGTTTAATGAATGCTTGTGGATCTGAATGTTAATGAGGGTTTTGATGTTTTGTTAAGATACAACTAATTCATCCCCTCTTAATTGTGTTGTTTATTCAACAAGGCTCACATCCAGTATTGATGTTTGCATTCTCATCTCTTATTGTACTTGAAATGATGAAAATTGGGGGGCTCTTTCTTTCTCTTCTAGGGTTTTGGACCTAAAAGGAGAAAGACCAATTTTCCAACCTTTCACTCAAGAACAGACCCTTGAGATTTCAATGCAAAGGAGATTTAAATTTGGAAAAGGGAAGGTTATAGAGAATGGAATCATATTTAATGAAGGGTTCACCACCAAGTATAAACTTGGAGAAGAAAATGTTTGAAAACATAGTGTGATATGCAAAAAAATGCAAAATGGCCTAAAGAATTATCCAAAAATGTAAATAAAATAGATCAAAAAAGAAAGAATGCAAATGGTGTGAACTTGGAAACCTTGAAGGGACTGGAAATAGCTATGAAATTCTAGAAATTTGGACTTTTTATGCTACTAGGATTCATTTGCCAACCTAGGCGAATTAGTCCTAGATCTTGGTTTTTGTACGGGAGTCCATTTTGGGAAAAAGGGTATCAAAATCTACAAATAGATCTGACAAATAGCTATACTAGGAATCATTCACCACTCTTGGTGAATCAGTCTTGTTTCACCTTTCTAAAAATTCAAGGTTTTGATCTGCACTCTATCACCTACCCTTTTCTTCCAATCTGAGTTTCAGGTTTGAATATATGAAAAAAACTTGTAAAACAAAATTCAAAAGGATTTGCTAACGGGGAATTTTCCCCTGTCAAACCCCTAGTTTGGTAATCAAACCTTGATAAAAATGATGAAATATGCATAAAAACCCTAGCCTTAAGTGTGTTAAAGACTAGGAAATTTGAGACATGATGTAATCCTATTCTAGTGTGCAAGAATATGATGCAACAATGGAAATGCAAAGATGAAAAACTCACTTGTGATGATCTTCAATCACCCCAAGTGAATTCTAATGATGCTTGTACCTTCCTTAGGTTGAATGCAGAGTGACAATGGAAGATGGAATCACTTAGGAAACAAGTCTTTAGGATTGGCTTGATGGCTAGTTGCATCTCACCAGCCTAGAATCTATCATGATTCACCAAAGGAATCCATGATCAACCTTTGACAATGCTAGAACTTGATAGAAAGTGAGGTTGAAGACTTGAAAAATACTCTAATCTTTCTCTAATGCTTCAACTTTTCTTGCTTTTGGAATTAGAATGCTCTTGTGGAAGATTGCTTGAAGAGTCTTGACGATTGATGCTTGCTCGAAGTTCTTAGAGATTATGAAAATGACTTAAAAGCTTTCTTTTATAGGAATTATCACCTAATTGATTGTTATTTAGATCTCAAAGGCTGACATTTATCAAAAACATGAATTAAATTGATGAATTCCCGCTCAAATTTGAAAAAGACCCCAAATGGGACTCATTCACCACACTTGGCGAATGGGTCCCACCTAAGGGGACTCATTCACCACCTTCCCACCTTAGATTTTTGAGGTGGGTTTACACGATTTTTGGGGATTTAAGTGACTTTATTTGATTTTATATGATTTTTGAGTGAAATGAGCCTCAAGATCCAAAATAATGGGTCCTAGGGGCCTATAGATGGTGATTTTTAAAGGGAAATTAATGCAAGGGTTCCAAAATAGGTCCAAATTACGTGTGAAAGTTTCCTCTTGCTTCAAGAGTGCACAATTTTCTACACTATAGTACTCATCTTTCCATCATGTACAAGGATAGAAGCATTGGGGCTTTGATACCATATGAAGCGAATATTGTATTTGAATACCGATAATGGAAATACTTGATACACATATTCATCACTTATACAAGGAGAGTACCGGTTGAATGATGTGGTTAGATAGTTGGCACAAGTGGTTACATAGTTCAAAAAATTACCTGTCATCCACCATACAATGTAATATGTACTAACATTTGCTAACAATATAGGCACCCTTTGCCCTTGACATCAAAGAGGGGGGGTATTTTGGAGAATATTGGAGAATGTTTTGGAGGTTTTTAACATGTTTCAATCAATGAAAAAGGTAGAGATTGTTGGAAGAATTTCATTGACAATGTTGTTTGAGAACATGAGCATGGAAGCTACAAAACGCTATGTTGCAGTGTTGTCATTAATTTCAACATTGTAACTGATATGAATATTTTTGTTGCACATCATTTTGATTAGTTATAATAGGCCTTTGAGGTGTTGAGGAAGATATTTTTTCCAATTGGTTTGATCCAGTAAAGATATTTGTAATGGGAAACTTACTGTAAAATCTATGCATATAATGTTATAGTGCATTAGTTTTTAGGTTCACACTACTCTACAAATGGAGATTTCACTCTACGCTTTTAACATAATTTTTGTGGAAATTAGATGTATCTGATTCCAATATTTGATCATCATGTTTTGATAAGTGGTTTGAGAGATATGAGTAATAGAGTTCAACCTAGAAAATTACAGTGATTATTTGTATAGTGCAGTAGTGTGAGAGATTGTGCACTTCTCCATGGATGATTTTTTGATTTGCATTCTTGAAGATAAGTTTCTAGATGGAAGGTGAGTATATATTCTAGTTGGCATTGAGTTTTGAGGTCCACATGTCGAGATGTGGATAAACAATTGAAGGTTTTTGCACTTTTAGGTCTTAAGCCATGCTGACCTAATATGTTTGAAGATATGTGAAGGTTAAGTAAGTATTGCAGTCTTACATGGTATCGATTATAGGTCCATGTTGACATATTTTAAGTTATTTTTAGTTTTGAAATATGGCATGTTGTATGTACGGAAGTTTTGGAGCCAAAAAAATATGTTTTAATTGTTACATCTAATTAGGCCAACCTAATTGATGCTATGTTTGATGTGGATATATAAGTTTGATTTTTTTGGTGTTTTTGATGATGAGATGAATACATGATGTATGTGATGTGAATTTGATTAGATTAGTGTGAATTTAAGTTGCAGAGGTTGAATTGAAGCTTAGAGTTGTGAGAATGAAGAGCAAGGTGGAGTGTTGAATCAGAAATAGATAAAGATTGTTTATTGTGCTTCAATGGGACTATATTCATACATATGTTAGATGCAAGTGTAACAATTCAAAATAGGTTGTGAGACACCATCTCTCTTTTATTGTTTTCTTTGTGGATAGTGAGTCCACCTGTAGTGAGCACTTTTGTAAATATACTATAGCCGATTATACTATATTGTGAGCTAACCCTCACCATGGTTTTTCCCATTTTTGGTTTTCCATGTAAAAATCTTGGTGTTCATGTGTTATGTGATGTTGTGAATGTTTCATGCTTTCTTTCTTCATTACAATTGAATATGCTTTGGTAATTAGATGTTTAATGTTTGAGTGGTTTAAGAGAGTACTGATTCAACCCCCCTCTTAGTATTCTAGATGTTCAATAGAAGCCACACGTATACCTCCTCTAACATAGTAAATTGTTACCCCTAATAATTTCACACTAGATTGGGCACCCTATTTTGCATGTATAGTTAATTATAATAATAATTTGTTCATTTTGGGTCTAGATTGGGAAAATACATTTAATTCTTTGACATCCCTAGATTTTTTAGCCAAAAAGTCTTTGGCACTAGTGGGGGTTCCCTAGTTCAAAGAATAAGATTTTAAATTATTACCACTTATAGTTATTCCTTTGGTGTTTTAAAATAACCCCAAGTCAATATAAGTCCAACAAAGTCAATTGGGATGCATATATAAACAAGTTTTTACTCTTATTTGAATATGTACACTCTATTATGAATGATAAGCAATTATTATGTGCAAAATTGTGAAGATGCATGCAATATCTTCTCTACTTGCTTGCTACAACTCTCTATTGTGTTATGAGGACCAACACTTGTAGTTATTCAAGGAAATTGGTTCTTTCTAAAAAATAAATCATTATGTAAACCTATAGTTTTGCATCACTTTAATGAGAGTTTCATGCCTAAGGTAACTTTATCTTATGTTATTCATTTATTGCACTCATTATTATTTAGTTTTCCTTTTCCCCACGAAGATCATGTGATTTATGTCATCATTATCAATGGTATTGTGGAGGTGGGAACACCATTATAGGGGTTTGATTGAGGTAAACTCATATATAGCACAATCTTTCCCTCTTTTTATGTGTATAGGTTATATCTAAAACTTCCATGAGAGACATGTTACAAAAGAGCAGAGAGCAGAATGTACTAGAGTGATATGGCATATGAACATCCAAAAAAACCTAGTCTAGGGTTCCTAGTGCCCTCGTTCCTACATTTTAGACTCAATTTTTGACCATAGGTACCCCTCTTTATACACATTTCAAATATGTACTTGTTTTTGTAATTTTTTGTTTTCGTCTGTGTGATCATTCATTTTTTTTAGATTAGGGCTTATATCAACTAGGTTAATCAATTACAATCACAAAATATACCCTCTTTACTACAAAGAAATAAAACTCAGGCATATTGGCTCTCCATTGAGGTAGTTATGATATTTTTTATCAAATGATGCCCCCATAGAAGAAGGCCACCTAGATAAAAAAATATTTTAAGGATTCAATATTTATGAACTATAATGTTTGTGGATAGAATTTTTTTGTCCTAAGTGGACTTAAAGATGAATGTGTGTATATAATAGAGAGGATATATGTTTGATTTAGAAATAGAAATATGGTATGCACACATTATAGAATAATATACAAGGAAAATAAGAATTGGAGCTCTTTGTGGGAACCTGCTAAGAGAGTCTCTAATATTAATTCATAAAAGGTAAATAATACATAGGTTAATTATATTTTATATTGACTTAAATTTCTAAAATAATTATAATTAAATCAAAATTCCATTTAATTTAGAATTATATGAGACAAAATAAAATTCATTATATATAATGATATGAGAGAAAATAGAACTAATATGAAATATAATTAACCTAAGTACCATGTAATTTGTACCATATTCCATATCATTTGTAATTAAATGATAAAACAGAGCTAATATTAAATATAACTAGCCTAAGTACTATGTACATGTACAACCTATGTACCGTTGGATAATTCTTATGAATCCCATTAATCAAATTATTGTTTGAATTGATAATGATAAGAAAAAAAATTCTTTGCCTTTTTTAGCCAGATCAAATATCATGTTTTAATATTCCCATTGACATTTTTGAAGGGTTAGTAGATTGTTTTTTGAAAGGATTACAATATGATAACACCAAAGAGGAAATTGTTAATGCTCAAATGTAATATAAAAAAAGAGTTATATTTCTATTTTATTGCAATAAATTATATGCATAAGAATTAATTTATTTCCTCAATATAAGTGTAGATTAATTCAATAATGGCCTCATATTCACATTGACTAATTCCTCCTATTTTTTCAAATTAAATATTTTATTATCTATGTAAATACATGATTATTATAAAGTATAAAATGTTTTTAATGTATTTTGTTTTAATAATATTCAATTCAAATTCATTGAAGACTTTTCATTTGGAGATGGGTGTGATCTGATAGCGAAAATGACATGTGCAATAAAATATATGAGGCATATAGATAAATATAGATATTAAAAAATATTATAAAAATAGGTACCCTAGATATATGGTAAGAGAATGAAGTATCTTAAAATAAATGATGTCAATTAGGAGAGTTATAAATAATTTAGAAAGGAAATATGGAAATAAAAAATTAAGGGTATTAATTAAACCTGTATGAATACATGCTCTAAATGATATGCGTAATAAGTGAATTCCTTAGGCCTTGTTTAGTGTAGTGTGGCTAGTGTTGTTTTGGTACCACCTCTTGTCTTTGGTTTGGTAGTTTTTCTTTCAATTTATGGATGGGTTCGAGGCCATAGATTGTCCCTCCAGTCAACCCTCCTTATGAGTGATTCCTTATCGTGATGATATACCTCCTCTTGATGAAACACAATATGTGTAGCAGGATGATGACTTCATATCTTTAATTTTTTTAGTCTACAATATATATGTTAATAAATATATTGTAATAAAATTAAATGTGTAGTTTTAAGTTTCTATAATTAATTCAAGGTCTGAAATAATATAAACTATTCAAGGGAATTTTTTCATATTGAAAAGGAAAATAATGGTTTTTTTCCAAAATATCCTAGGCTAAACAAATAAATTAGACAATAATCAAAATTTAATCCTAGAATCTTCAAGTTGAGACAATTAAAACTAGATAAGCATATTTTCAGCACGATAAAGATGGATTATGGTTTCTTGACTTTATATGCAACTTGATGGTATTGGATTGCAAATTGTAACTTTAGAATCCAAAATTGTGCTTTGGTTTTAGATCTAACTATATGATGGTTGGGTGAATAATGAACTAGACTCTACTTCAATCTAGGACAAAATTGTAGTACAAAATAGATCTCCATGTGAAATTAATTTGGTGAGTTTGGTGATCTGGAAATTGATTTATGCCAACATTTGATGTCCAAATTTACAAAAAAATGTGGCATCTTTAGACTTTATTTTGGATTTTTCTAGGCAAAGGGATTTTCTATTTGTCAAACCCCTAAGAGGATTGATTTGACAACTTACAAACAAATATTGCAAACAACAAACAACCATAAAATTTAATTATTTATCACTAAATTGTAAACGTAAATGTACCAATAAATACTTGAATATGCTTCTTTAATATAATATATCAAATAGCATGCTAAATCTATATAAATATTTTTGGTGATAACAAATTAAGATTGTTTTTTTAATACAATACCCTAAAATACAAAAATGGATATATGATTAATAAAAAGAAAATAACATATAAACCTAATGTCACTTTTGAAATTTTAAAAATATTAAGTCGATTTCACACTCTTATTTTAAATTTGATATGTGAATAAATTAACCAAAAAGTATAATTCTTCCTAGCTATATAGAGGTTGAACTAAACCAGGTTCAACCAATATGCCAACTTATATGCTAATTATTACATCAAATCTATCATAGTCAAACCGAGTCGATAAATTCTTTATTGAAGTCTATGACCTCCTTTACACGTCTCTGATTTTTTAATTAGCATGGTTCCTTCTTTAAAAATCTCTGATTCATGCGGTGCATGAAAAGATCGTTAAAAGCACTATAAAATAAAGTCAGTGCTTCCCACGCTCATAACACACGCCATCAGGAAATAAACTAACGCATTCCATTTCATCCTCGACGTATAAGACCCCACAAGAAACTTAAAAAAAACCTGTAATGGATTAGGTATAACGATAAGCACGGAGCTTGACTGTTCCATGCGAGTAGCAGTCATTGTCACGTCCCTGTAACCCGGAGAAAAAAAGCTTCAGGTCTGTACTACATAAGAAGATCTACATGAGCCTGAAAAACACCCGGTTTGTTAACATTCTCAAAAGTTCCCTCAGATTTTGTTGGCCGGCCGATAGAAATTAAGTTAAAATGGACGACAGAGCATCTACCCCGTCTTCTTCACAGCTGAACTCGATCGAACTGAAGAGAACAATGGTGGAAGAAGGAGTAGCAGTTGCAGAGGGATCTCCATTTCCCAAGCCTCCAAATCCCAGTGTTGTCGTTACAATGTCTTCTTCTCCAAAGACTGAAGATGAAACGAATATAGATTTTCAGAATAGAGCACAGTGGCTTCGCGCGGCCGTCCTGGGAGCAAACGATGGGCTGGTAACCACCGCGTCGCTCATGATGGGCGTTGGCGCAGTGAAGACCGATGCAAAGACGATGGTGATGTCGGGTCTGGCGGCGATGGTGGCGGGGGCGTGTAGTATGGGCATTGGCGAATTTGTTTCTGTACAGACGCAGCGTGACGCGGAGCTGTCCATTCTCAAGGAAGAAAAAAAAGCCAAGAAGACGCGCCTGAGAGCCGAACTGGCGAGCTATAGAAGTTCGCCCTTTTCGGGTAGAGCGAGAATGAGTGCTATACCTTCTGCTTCTCCATTGGTGATTTCAGACGCAGAAATTGAGGGACTTCCGAACCCAATTCAGGCGGCTTTTGCATCGGCCGTTGCTTTTTCTGTGGGGGCCTTCTTTCCTCTAATCTCTGCGGCCTTCGTTACCAGTTACGTTAATAGGGTTGGCGTTCTTGCTGGGGTTTCCAGCTTGACGCTCATTATGTTTGGCGCCATTGGAGCTTACTTTGGGCGGTCTTCTATTGTGAAGGGAAGTGTGAGAGTGCTCATTGGGGGTTGGCTTGCCATGTTAGTGACCTACGGTTTGCTCAGGCTCTTTCGCGCTACTGCAGGAGTTTAATTGCAGCAATTGTCTTACTGAATATTGTTTCCCTTTATTTTGTTTTATCCATGAAAGCTATAGATTTGAGAGTTGAAATAAGCTGTGCTTGTAAGAGTTTGACTAGATGTTTACGAATATGCAAATGTAGAATTAGCCTTTGAGTAGGGAGGGCTACAATAAATTTCTAAAAGCAGTTCTAGCTTCAACTTCTTTTCGAGGAAGATTCAATGATCCAACGAGTGGATTACATGATTTTAGGTAATATGAGGTGTTCTATATTTTATCACTCTTGTTGCAATTAAGGCATATAATATTGCAATTTGTAATTGTAGAAAAAAATGTTCGTTTAGTTGTAATGTTAAAAGTTACATTTTTCATTGTGATTTGACTTATTATTTTTATATAATGATTGTTGAACATCTGAAATACTAAGGTGGGGGATGCAGGGGAGGGAGAGTGAACCAATATTCATTGAAATTCAATAACTCCATCAACTTAAACATGCATTCAAAACATCTCATCAAACTTGAAGAAATTGAAAGGAACAATTAAAGCATGCATCACATCAATAAACACAAGAACACTAGATTTACATGCAAAATTCTTGGAAGGAAAAAACCACAATGAGGATTAGCTCACAATATATTATAACCGGTTACAATGGATTACAGATTGGAGGACTCACTGTCTAAGAACTCACTGTCTAGAAAGAAAGGCTCACTGCCCAAAGGACTCACTATCTAGAATAGAAAAGAGAGTAGAAGAATGACTCACTGTTAGATTTTGAATTACTAACAATGCATCTACAACATGTTGAAGATACAGTTCTATTTAAGTTCAAAAAACTGACTTTACACACTTCATACTTCACCACTATCACTTTTCATAGTTCGCTCTACATCACATCTCTCACACAATATTTACATATATTCTTCACACACTAAATGAACCTTCTATATATACTGCAACCACTCATATCATTAATTAAGTTGACCTAATTGCATGAACTGTGTAACACCATGACCTATCAGCCCAAAACTCTATCACACATGCTTTGCAAAAGGAACCAAAATGTGTTCCTCATCAAAATAGGTCTACATGACCTATAATCACTCCCATGAATGGCTCCTTACACAATTCAACTACGCATGATCTCAAAACCTTTAGGTTGGCACCAAATAGAAAAATTGGTGAAGCAACAACTAAATTGACCAACTATTCATCCATAATTCAACACACAGACCACCAAATTACTTGTCACTTGGAGTGCATACTATTCTAACATCCTCAAACATTTCCTCAAAACAACACAACATTATAATCATCTGCAGTGGAATGCAGAGAATTCTAATATGTACTCTACACCTATAACACTACTTCTATTAAGCCTGATACTCTATCATTGATATCATCAACTACAGAAGACATACAACTCTGAGACTTTGGATATAAACTCTTTCAATATGTACCATGACTACCTTAGAATTGTATGAGAAGATGATGCACTGCAGAGCAATGCAGACTACAAAACTATTGCTCTATAACACTGAAAATGCACACGAGGAGTTAGTAAATTCTTCAATACACTTGGTCTTCTCCATACCAATACTTCTACATTTCTAAAATGAGTTTCCATCAATGACAACACCATATACCATCATGCTCATGTTTCCAATAATCTCCCCCTTTGTCATTGATGGCAACACATTTCTCCAAAACACTCTTCTCCAAAATAATCTCCCCCTTTCACATCAAGGGTAGAGGGTACCTATTGTGTCGAAAAATGTCGTCGGGGATATTTTCACACTTGTTTGGGCCCTCCTTATGAATTTGAGTTTAATTTTTCCTTGATTTAGTGTCATAATGTGGTTGACACATTCACATTAGGTCTTGAGCCCTTGTGAACTAATGGATTTAAATGGCACCTTGCTAAAGTGTTATGAAGTGTTGTAACACACTTTCACACTTTTCTAAGGTTTTATTAAATAACTAAACATAATAAACCTCCTTTTAATCATAATAAATTTAATCTTGCCTTATTTGAAGTGTTATAAAGTTTTGTAACACACTTTCACACTTTTCTAGGCTTTTCATTTATAATTGGGCTTTCTTGTGCTTTAATTGGCCCTATTTTGCATCCATAAGCCTCATTTATTGCATCTTTTCGAGGTTAATCCCGACACCAATCATTATCCAATCATAATTTATGTGTTTCAGGTTTGAATGGCCCAGATTTATTGATTTGAGACTCATTCACCACCTTGGGTGAATGAGCCCCACCTAGATTTTTTAGTCCCAAACCCAGTTTCACATATTTCTAGGCATTTTCAAAATTGGTCCCAAAAATTAAGCATAGTGGGACTCATTCGCCACCCTAGGTGAATGAGTCCTGTGTGGCCCAAAATCAAAATTAATTCAAATTTCTAGTGGGATTTTATTCTCCTAGATCTGTTGTTGGCTTGTAGTGTTGTAATTTCAGAAATTCTTGCATAATTGAGTATAATTACAAGGTTCTTTCATTCATTTTAAACCTAGCAAGTTGAATGAACATTCTTATAGCAATTTTGAGTTCACAAGCATTCACAAGAGCATTCAAGAGCATTCAAGGGTAGATTATCAAGCATTTTAGAGCAACATTCAAGCATCTATCATCATGTCAAACATTTCATGCATCATGTTTGTTATTGTTCTAACAATTGTGATGTAGGTTTTATGACTCAAGAAAGTGTTTCATTCAAGATCAACATCATTCAAAGCAAGAATCAAGATCTACATCCATTGCACCCATCTCAAGCATATTTGCAACACTTTATTGCTAGGGTTTGGTGAGTTGCAACATTTCCATTTGTTCATTCATCATTCTCCATTCTTATTTGATTTCATTTCAAGGATTTATTTCGAAATGGGATTTGACCAAGGAAAACCCCTATCCACTAACCCAACATTTTCCCTCTTCTTTGTGTGTGATTTGTAGGTCTAGGTTGTAGATTTCCTAGGGAGCAAGATTGGAGAAAAGTTGTCAAGAGTTCAAAGTTGTCAAAAATGTCACCAAGCCTTAAAGAACATTGAAGAAGACCTATAGGTTGCAAATTAGGGTTTCAGATCCGAAAATCACTCAGGAAGAATAGAGTAAATACAAAAGAGAAGGATCACCCTTTGAAGCTTCAAAAAATCCCAATTGGACTGATTCACCATTTTTGGTGAATAAGTCCCAGTTCCAGTCAAATTTTAGGTTCTTGTAGATACCCATTTGACAATTTCTTGCTCCTACAAAGTTTTCTAGAAACTAGATTGATTCAGCCAACTTGGTGAATGAGTCCCAGTCAACATTAAAGTCAAAATTTCTAGTGTTCTAGATGTCCACCCAGTCATTTCTAGATTCCCAGTGCATACCTTCCTTCAGTTTTCTTTGCTAATTCATTCACTTTTCTAGGTCATATAGTGTTACTTTTCATTCAATCAGGGTTTTGCATTGCATCTTTCATTTCATTATCTTTTATAAGCCTAAACTTGGTGTTGAACCCCTTATTAGATCATATTCAACCCCTAGGATAGTCCTCTTGCAAGATCTCTTTCTCCTTAGCATTGAGATCTCAAGGGTTTGTTCTTGAGTGAAAGTTAGTGAAAATTAACCTTTTTAGGTCCGAAAACCTATGAGAGGAAAAGAAAAAAAAATTCACCTTTCATTTTGGTGAACCTGCATTTAGAACATCATTATTTTGATTTGGAGTGCATCATCATCCTAGATATTTCTTTGATTAACATTGCATTAGGGTTTTCCTTAGTTAATTTGCATTCTAGGGTTTCTATTCTTGCATAAGTGAAAGCTCATATAGCTTGCACTCTTGCATCTAATTTAATTGAAAATAAAATAAAATTTGGATTTGCATCTCAGATTTAGATCATAAAACATAAAAAGCATAAAATTCAATTGAAAATTTCTAATTTTTTTGAAAAAAGTCCCTACTGGGACTCATTCGCCAACTTGGGAAAATTAGTGCCTTTGCTTAAAGTTTAGTTTCTAAGTTTCTATTTGTTGTTATTTATTTTCTATTTTATCTTATAGATTTTCTATTTCATCCAATTCATTGCATCTAGTTTAAATTACTTCATCTTGCGCATTCCTTAAATTCAAAATTGCATCTAGAACATTTCATTTGACATTGTTGCATAGTTTAGAATTTAAAATTTGCATCATGGATGTGTGCTTTGGCAAGCTTTGGATTTCCTTAAAGTCCTTAGTGGATGTGTCAAGTTGTGCTTTTGGACATGATCCTAATGACATTGAACTTACACATGCTCACTCAACTCCTAATGCATGTCCTCCTCGTGATGTTGACATCATTGGAGAAGATGATGATAGCATGAATAAGTTCCTAAATGATTGTCTTTACAACCTTGAAGCTAATGCATCCTTTTATCCATCTATGAAATAACCAACCTCCCCTACAAGACCACCTCTTGAGATATTTGGTTACTTACATCTTGAAACTGAAACAAAATTTGAACCTAAGTTCCCTACAATAGGTGAACCTACGTCCTCTAAAAAAGAAAGTACTCAACCATTTTATGATAACAAAGTAACAAACACTCCCATCAATCTAGAAGAAACATATGGAAAAGGATTCACAATCTTGAGTAAACAAGGATGTGATACAACAAGTCAACATGAGATTCATCAATTACTAGAGAAAATACCAACTGATGAAAACACAAAGGGGTTAGGCTATCAAGATCCCTCTCAAAACATAGGTTCTCCTAAAGAATACCTAAGGCTTTGTAGTGATGGTACGATGATCTTATATTCTCCTCTCGATATGAATGCCCTTCTTCCTAAAGAACAACCAATGACTCATAACAATGGCAAGGATGATGAGATCATCTCGGGACTTCATACCCTAATCCCATCTAGAGAAGTTGGTGAATCTAGATAGCATAGGAGGCCCTACAAGTTACAAAAATTAAAGTTTCCTTGTTCACCACCTAAAAGTGAAAGGAAACTACAATTTCTTTTTAACAAAGAGCTAATAAAATTACCACCAATGAAAGATAGATTAATACTATATCCTAAAGATGCAAAAGTTCCACATTATCTATACCACAAAACTCTTGGACATAGTACTGATGAGTGTTGTGCATTCAAATTAGTATTGAACAACTTTCACTTTGATGGAAATGATTGCCATTGAGTGATTGCATTACATACCCTTCTACCCCTTGTCATGTAATAGTTGTAGAATATTCTATTCTCACTATTACATGACCTTTCCCATCACCTATCTCAGCTCATTCTTTTCTCGCACTTAGTGGGGGCAAGAGGTAGATATCCTTGTCCTAGTAATGCATTTTCCGTTGTCCCTTTGGCTAGTTTTTTTCCTCTAGCATACAATGAACATGATTGGGAGGCGAATAACCTGATTTAGGTTGAATTACCAGTGCCTTACTAGTCTTTTGCATTTTTTTAATTTTTATTTTGTGTTTCCATGTGTGTAATGTGATCCCTCATGACATTTTGTTTGATGTTCTCTCTCTCTTTGTGGTGTTCCTCTATTTGTACCTCAATTATTCTCTATGTTGTAAATCCCTTTACTTTGCACTTTTTATATTTTGGGGATGATGCTAGAGGCATTGAGACAATCATGTCTCTTCCATGTTGACCTAAAAGGCTTTTCCTTTTCCTTTTATTTATCTTTTTTTTTTCATTTGTTTTGTGTTTTTCCTTTTTGAGGATGACAAAAGGAGGCACGACAATCATGTCTCTTCCATGTTGACCTAAAATATTTTTCATTATTTTTTCCCTCTTTGTGCCATTCTTCCAGTTCTATGTGTATTTGGGGAATGATGATAGTTATGAGCTATCTCTGAAAAACATTGCAACAAGAAACATAATGACCCCAAATCCATAGATCCCTTATGTGTTTGTATTTTCATTTTTGGGGGAAACCCCTCTCTTTTCCTTTTCTTTTGCATTATAGAGCTTTACTTGAAAACATATGACTTGGCATAGGGATTTCCAAGTTGGATCTCATGTCTTCTTCTTTGTTTGCATTTATCATTCACTACTTTAAAGTAATTGCTCACAGCATGGTGTTTAGAAATTTCTTTAAAGTGGGGATATACATTGGAATTATTCTTTTGCATTTTTCTTTTTCATAGTTCATAGTGCAACCTTCTTACTTTATACGATGCATTTTCTGCTTTGTGGATGACATTGGGTGTGATGTCTTTCAAGAGCATGATCTCTCTTAGCATATTGCATTCCTCTTATTAGATTGATGCAACAGACTGCATCCCCTAAGTTGTGAATTTTCTATTCTTTGATTGGTCCTCTCTTGGAGACATTAGGCACAATGTTCCTTAAGTTAAAGACCTCGCATGGACTAAGCAAGAATCCTTTGAACATTCTTTACATTTTTACATTTTTCATTTTGCAAATGTTTATATCGCCACCTTGCATAACACAACTTGCATTCCTATGGAGCCATCTTGTTTGTTCACTAGTTCTAAGCATACAAAGTTTTTCTTGTCTCATGAAGCTCGAAAACCATTTTTGCGTGGTGTCTTATTAAAGTTATTAGGAAGTATAGCTTTGGTATGGTTTGAGCAGGAAGCTCAATTGAGCCATGGCTTTCCCTATACCCACTTGCATGTGTGTGTGAGTGCATACCAGTCATGAGTGTATGTGTCTCACCTTCTAGGATTTCTCACCTAGCGAACAACCAGGAGTTATGTTGCCTCAGAGTGAGTATGCATTTTTTGGAAAAATAGCCTAGATCTTATCCACATCATGTTGGACAAATGGTTGAAGCTTGATTTGACTCTCTTTTATCTTTTACCTTTTTCTCTTTTTTGTCTTTGACACTGGTGTATGCTTGTACTTTGTTGTTAATATTTATATCACTTTCATGTGAGTTCTTTTGTGCCTATGTTGGTTTGTCATGGGATCTTGATCTTGGGGGATTGATCACCCCTCTTGATCATTTTCACCCCATTTTACTAGAAATGGTACACTTGGACCCCTCTTGATGCATTCTCATCTATTTTAGTTTGATTTTGAAGCAAGTCCATGCTCTCATTACGTGGGGGATAAATGTAGTGTCAAAAAATGTCATTGGGGACATTTTCACACTTTTTTGGACCCTCCTTGTGAATTTGAGTTTAATGTTGCCTTGATTTAGTGTTGCAATGTGGTTGACACATTCACATAAGGTCTTGGGCCCTTGTGAACTAATGGGTTTAAATGGAACCATGCTAAAATGTTGTGAAGTGTTGTAACATGCTTTCACACTTTTCTAAGGTTTTATTAATTAATTGAACATAATAAACCTCTTTCTAATCAAAATATATCTTAATCCTACCTTATTTGAACTATTGTAAAGTTTTGTAACACACTTTCACACTTTTCTGGGCTTGTCATTTATAATTGGGATTTATTATGCTTTAATTGGCCCTATTTTGCATCCAAAATCCTCATTTATTGCATCTTTTTAAGGATAATACTAACACCAATCATTGGCCAATCATAATTCATGTTTTTTAGGTTTGAATGGCCCATATTTAATGATCTAGAACTCATTTTCCACCTTTGATGAATGAGTCCCACCCAGATCTTTTGGTCCTAAACTTGGTTTCACACATTTCTAAGCAATTTTAAAATTGGTCCCAAAAATTAAGCCTAGTGGGACTCATTCGCCACCTTGGGTGAATGAGTCTCATGTGGCCCAAAATCAAAATTAATTCAATTTTTTGGTAGGATTTTATTCTCCTAGACTTGATGTTTGCTTGTAATGTTGTAATTTCAGGAATTCTTGCATAATTGAGTATAAATACAAGGTTCTTTCATTCATTTTACACCTAACAAGTTGAATGAGAATTCTTATAGCAATTTTGAGTTCACAAGCATTCACAAGAGAATTCAAGAGAATTCAAGGGTAGATTATCAAGCATTTTAGAGTAGCATTCAAGCATCTATCATCATTTCAAAGATTTCATGCATCATGTTTGTTATTGTGCTAACAATTGTGATGTAGGGTTTATGATTAAAGCGAATGTTTCATTCAAGATTAACATCATTCAAAGAAAAAATCAAGATCTACATCCATTGAATCCATCTCAAACATATTTGCAACACTTTATTGCTAGGATTTGGTGAGTTGCAACATTGTCATTTGTTCATTCATCATTCTCCATTCTTATTTGATTTCATTTCAAGGATTGATTTCCAAAATGGGGGTTGACAAAGGAAAAACCTATCCACTAACCCAAACATATTTTTCCCTCTCCTTTGTGTGTGATTTTTGGGTCTAGGTTGTATATTTCCTAGGGAGCAACACTGGAGAAAATTTTTCAAGAGTTCAAAGTTGTTAAAGTTGTCATCAAGCCATGGAGAACATTAGAGAAGACCCACAAGTTGTAAATCATGGTTTTAGATACTCAAGAAGAACAAAGCAGATAGAGAAGAGTAGGATCAACCTTTGAAGTTTTAGAAAAGCCCAACTAGACTAATTCACCACTTCTGGCGAATGAGCCCCAATTCCAGTCAAATTTCAAGTTCTTGTAGATTCAGATACCCATTCGGTAGTTTCTTGTTCCTACACAGTTTTCCAAAAACTAGACTAATTCACCCAGCTTGGCAAATGAGTCCTAGTCAACATTAAAGTTAGAATTTTCAGTGTTTCAAACCTCCATCCAGTCATTTCTAGATCCCATGTGCACACCTTCCTATCTTTAGTTTTTTGTGTTGTTTCATTCATTTTTCTAGGTCATTTAGTGTTACTTTGCATTCAATTTTGGTTTTGCATTGAATCTTGCATTTCATTATCTTTTCTAAGTCTAAACTTTGTGGTGAACCCCTTATTAGATAATATTCGGCCCCTAGGACAACCCTCTTGCAAGATATGTTTCTCCTTTGCATTGAGATGTCAATGATTTGTTCTTGAGTGAAAGTTAGTGAAAATTGTCCTTTCTAGGTCCTAAACCCTAAGAGAGGAAAAGAAAAACAATTTTCCACCTTTTAGTACCAAAAGGATACTTCTCTTCTTCACTCCACCTTATTGATATATTTACATGAGATTAGCTCCACCTATCTACTTTACTCTCCCTTTATATATTATCCATCACCAAAAAAGGAAAAACTATACAAAAAAACCATCCATTAACTTTGTATATGTATATTCAAACAAAAAAATAACATATACTTGAAATAAAAATGTACACCTTAACTAGATGAGGGTAAAATACCTTGATAATACACCTTCAATTTTTCAAGGTGTGCCTATCAATCCTTCTTTGCAACCTCCTAGTCCTTCTTAGAAAAGGAAAGCATATGGCATTGGTTTTGAAATGAAAAATTGAGGTATTCTCCTTCCAGAGAACTAGGCATTGGATTCTTTTGCACAATCTTCTCAGCATTAGCTAAAAATTGAGCTAAAGGAGTAAGCCTTACACTTACCATATCTCTAAGCTGACTATAACTTTGCATTATTATTTTCTCCTTTCATTTGTGCAGTACAAAAATAATCAACCATGTATATTTTCAATGAGAACTCTTGTAGCTCCATCTGCATCACTCACCAGGTCATAAATATTTGAGGCCTAAGAAATTTTAGAATATATTGAGTCCATTTAATCCTTAATGCTCCTTGTAGAAACTAGCCACTTCAAACAAAACTGAAATAATTATTTGGCTTCTTCCAAACACTTCTTAATGTCTTCCAAGTTGCCTTGTAACTTGGTGTGTGTAGTAGCACAATTATCAAAAGCATCAGAAATCATTTTACCATTAAATTTCTTTGCCATTTTATTCTCTATCTTCTCTTCCAAACCAGAGAATATTTTATTGAAGGAATCAAGCAATAATTTTAATTGTTGCACATCAGAAAAAGAATTGTCAATAAACACTCTAGGAGGTCCTTCTTTCAACACTTTCATAGCTTCATCCACCAAATCAATACTCTTCTACTGATTTTGAAGAATCTCCTTCCTTGTGGAGGCATGAAATACCTCACCAAGTTGTAACTTGTGTAGAGGGGAATTAGGTGCACTAGACCTTGTTGCATAGAAATTTGCACCAGTTGTGAACACACCACTGGTTGAAATGGTAATTTCATATCCAAAAATATATTTTAATGAATCACTAGAGGGTCTAAAGGATTCATCACTAGTTTTAGTGATTTCTTCTTTATTTTTATCACTCTTTTCTTTCTCACCATTATCAAATCACTCTTCTACAATCTTCTCATCTTCAGGAGGAAAAATTTCTTCTTTTTGTTCTTTAGTATTCTCCAAAATATCCTACTTATCTTCTTTATTCTGCTAAGAATTTATCTCCACATCTAAAGGGGTGTTATTTGTCAACACATTTTTTTTCTCATGCTCATGCTCATGGTGTTCATTGATAGGCTCATTACTTTTCAGGAGGGGTGTATCTTGTTGCATATGATATTTATCATTCCGAAAGAACTCCTAATTCTTTAGAAAGTTTTTCTAATTTCTAAACCCTAGGAAATATGGTTATCCACCTTTTAGGAGATGGAATACAAAGGAAGGGGTCCTATTTCACTTTTAGTTCATTCAAGGAAACCCTAGAGATCTCAACCTAGTGATTGAATTAGGAAAATAGATCTACTATAAGGTATCCTTGGGTGTGATTAACAAAGAGGGGATTCATCACTAAGAAAGTTCTTAGAAAGAAGGAAACACAACTGATAAGCAAATCTAATTATATAACCTAAGAAATGAAACTCAAAATCAGAATAACAAACCAAGAATGAAAAAAGGTGCACTTGGAAGACTGAAGATGCTTGAAACAAGGTCTACGATCCTAGAATTGTGACTTTTGATGTGAAATAGGAATCATACACTAGACTGGGTGATTTAGTCCCAGTTTAGTATTTTGGGTTGAATAAGAAAAGAACAAATCGTAAACTAGAATCTACAAAAAGTGTCTAAAAAATGGTATAATAGGACTGACAGGTTGTTGTAATGTCCTAACACTTTAGTGAATAAACACATCAATATATCGACCAGGTAGTGTCCAATGGCTGTATGCAATAGAGGACATCTCAACTTCTCTCTTAAGCACTAATCTACAAAATAAAAATTCTAATCAAAGGGCCTCTTTAATCTGTAAAGCAATAAATCATCTATTTAGAAAGTAGGAAAATAACTTAAATCAGAAAATAGAAAACTAAGAATCTGAAAAACATCACCATTAAACTAGAAAGCATGGAAATGATTAACCTAAAGAATGCGTAAATTGCTGAAGAATTAAAGCATGTAAGGAAATTAGGAAACATTTATCTAATGCAGAAAATCACAAGAAAATTGCTAATCATAAAACCATTAATCAAAATCAAACAGAGAAAGATGCTTTGGACACTCAAATGCTAAACTTAGAAGCTACAAACTCAATTTCAACCTGCAGGCTTGACACTAATAGTATAACATGTACTAATGAAAATAAAATGCAAATGCAACATTTATTCTATCAAAGGAAAATGTAGAATAGGAAACAAATACTTATCTATCTATCTATCTTTAACCCACTAGTGGCTAGCTCGTGGCTATATCTACCACTACTTCAGATCATATGCACTAGAAAAAACTCTCTGTTACTTCATTCCATAGATGCATCCATATTACATAGTAATTCAAAGAGTGGCCGGAAAAATCATATTCATATGGTATTTTTTACTCAAAAGAAAAATTGATAGCATAATTATAATCTTCCTCTCATTATTTCTAACAGTTACATACTTATATGAAAAATGGCTAACAAGAATCCTATTTTTCAGTCAATCAAGTCTTCCAACAGATTACCCATAGTAAAAGGGACTTAAAATCCCATGATATATAATATTAAAGAGGCTTCGCATGAGCCATAAAGTATTTGAAACTGAAAAATAACAGAATTATAAAGACTTAGCCAAAATGTGTGCTCCTAGAATTCTAGTGCCCGCTTGCTAGTTTTCAAAAGTATGAGACCCACATTCATTTCCCTTCTGACTGGAATGGCGAATGGTGGTGGAGTTTACCTACAAAATACTTAAGAATAAACCATTAAATTAGCATAAGTTAGTTAAATTTAATCAACTCCGAGAAATAAGTTTGTATGGTTATTCATAGAAATGAAAGCAATTATTTTTCCTAAAGGTAATCAATTGGCAAAGTAATTTGGACTTGAAGGTTTACATTTGTATATTGAGGCCATTATGTTGATGAGGTTATTTTTACCTCATCATTTTCTCCCCTTCCTAATTTTGAGCAGGTCCTCTTGATTTATGGTGTGTCCCCTATCCATAATTCCTTCTATTCATTTCCTCATATTTATCATTGAGATCATACACATGATCTGCCTCTATGTCTAATATCTCTGGATTCCTCAAGAATCCTTAATGAAAAGTGACCCTTTGTTTCAATCTAGAAAAACTATCTTCACTTTGCTCTAGGTTGGTGTATACTGAAGTTGGTGGGGAAAGAAGCAAGGGAGGTCTATACCTCATACCAATCCAGTTGGTCTTAAAGTCCTCCAGAATTTTGATCAAAGTTGTTTCTCTTCTGTAGAACCATTTGATATTGAGAGGTAAAATTATTTCCCTCTTTTTGAGATGCATTGGAAGAGGGGTGTACCTTTATTCACTTGCATGCCATGCTAGTCCTATCAAATGAGGCCCCTATTCTTGAAAGTAATCATGACACACCCTGAGGTTGTTATTGTATTTGACCCATACTTCCTATTTACTTTTGACACACATAAACCGTTTCTTGAAAGAGAGAGGCTTCCTATGAGGGTATCTTATTTGCAACCCTACAGTCTTTTCTGCCTAAGAATACTCTCTTGATCTTTCTTTCCAGTGAATTTGGTTTCTCATAGTGGACATGAATGATCTTAACTATGCTTCTCCAACAAAGAGGTTAATAAAGAAATCTATATACTTTTCTAGGAGAAAATTGTGAACAAAGAATTCAGACAACAAATTCTGCTTTTTAGGGAGCAACTCAACAAATATTTTTACAAATTCCTTGACATCAGGGTCATGAGGCTGGTTTTGGCAAATTCTTTGTAACTTCCATCTCAAAATTTTCCCATTAAGAAACATGGAGTACAACCTAGATGGTCTTCTATAGGCTAGTAGTAATTCACCAATTTCATAGGCATCTGCTTACCCCTATATGCCTGATGGAAAGATTCTTTTAACATGACTAACTCCCTCTTTAACCTATTTTTTTTAAATTCTACATCTTTCAAGAGGTAGCAATGCTCTATCCATTTCATAAGCATTGGGGGAATACATACCTGGAACCAATCTATAACAACAAGTTTAGTTTGTGTCCCTTTTGAATATTCCATAATTGGTTGAGTATCACTCTCTTGCAAACTTTGTTCTAGTTCCACAATTTCACTCATAGAGGAATTCTACTCAGCTTCCTGTCATTGTCAATTCTTTTCTTCTTCAAAGGCACTAAATAATTGCATAAAATTATTTTTCAAATCTTGAATATATTTTTCTTTTTCACACAGAGCATCCTGTTTCTGCTTACCGTGTTGATTCCATTGTTGGATTTGGAAGTACAACTGCCTAATAAGCTTGTATTTTTCCTCCATTTGTGCAGTTAATTTTGCAATTTCCTAATTCCTTTTATGGAAAATGACAATGTACTCTATTTTTTCTTTCTATTGATTAATTTGTGCTATGTCATCCTGTAAGCTAGCCCTTAACCCTTCAATTTTTGTCTTTAATTTTTCTAATTCCTCATTTTGTCAACTGGATTCTTCATCCCCTCTATCCATAGAGAAGGATAAATTAGGGATTTTTTTATCAAGATGAGGCACATTTCCCTCTTTGTTGTCTTAAGGAAGGGATGAATGAGGTATTCTTCTATTTTTTCATCAATATGGGGTTCATTTTTTGTTTTAGTTCTCTCAAGAAGCACTTCTTCTACTTCTATATTCTCAATATCAGGCATACTTCCTTCTTTAGTTTCTTCAGGTAAGGAGGAGAAAGGAATTTCTCCATCTATATGAGGTATGTCTTCTTCATCAGTATTCATAGAGAAAGATGCATGAGGAGTTTCCTAGGGCACTCTTTCCACAAATTTAGGTACACTATCCAACTTGTCAAGGAAGGACGAGAATCCTCCTACAGGTTCATCTTCATTCTGTTCTCAGTGCGGAATTTTTTCTTTCTCCCCTTCCTACTCTTCAGGTGATATTGTTTCTTTGTCCAATTCCCTAGGAAGTTCCCCCTCATGCTTTCCTACTTCATCAATTTCCTCATTATCAGATGGATTGTTAATTTCTACCACCTTTACTGGAGTCTTGGCCTTTTCAATTTCACTGACCCTTGAAGATAATCATTTACTCCTCCATAGAGGAGGGGTTATTTGAAAAACAACTTTACTTCATTTCTTTTTCTTTTGAGGGGGTTCCTCATCTTCTCCAGAATTCTCAATTCCCACCTCCCCTTCTTTTCATGGGGTTTGTAATTCTTCTAGCAAGGATTTGGATGCATCACCATTGGGAGTCATGGAGGTATATTGGGACTCAAGGCTGCCTAATGCCTCTGAGGAGGATTCTTCTACAGATTGCTCCTTTTGTTTAGAGGATTCCCCTTCTTCAAATGACCTCCTTGGTTCTTCATTTTCAAATTTCCGTAGGAACCTTTTCCACTTCTTCTTTGGCTTATTGTAGAAATGATATTTACATATTAGTTGTATCAAACCATGATGTTTAAGGGGCCCCGTCCCAATTTTATACTTTTCTATTAGAGGTGACTGAATGGCAGAGAAAGGCTGGTAAATTTACCCTAAGGGTAGGGTCCTCAATGTCGTGGCATAAATGAGCCAGTAGGCAGCAAGGGGTTCCCACTACTATAGTCATTTGTCCCTCACAAGTGAAATATTTTATAATCCAAGCTACAACAGACCTCCAGGGTTCTGGAATAGACATTCTATGAATTCCCTTATTTTCCCCCCTGGTGCTTATGGTCAATACAGGTTGGGGTTCCCCTTCCCTATGGAACAAGTTTATTAACTTTTGATAAGGGATGTGGGTATTTTCATTCAAATGAATCCCTTTATTTTTAAGACCAGAAAGATGAGCAAGGACTTTCGTACTTACCTAAAATGACTTTTTGCGCACCATAGTCTTCCCATGTGCAAAATTCTCAACGAATTCCTTCACCAGCTGCTCTGTGTGTTCTTTGAATTGTTTCATGAAGTACAACCATCCAACTCTTTGAAATAAAGCTACTATATTACTTAATGCCAACAATGACACTGTATAATTTGGCTCAGACTTTTTCTTATTGTCTCCCGTCTCCTTTTCTTCCTAGTGAAATTTTTTTAGAACTTTGGAATGCTTGCTTCTCTAAATTATAGATGACGGAAGAGTTTTGTGTTGATGTACTCAACGGGGAAAGAAATTATTATCAACTTTCTTTTCACCTTACTATATCATTATGATGACCTTTCATAAGGAATTACAACTATTTTTGTACTCTCACCAATTGTGTAAAGGGGAAAAAGTTTCAAAATTACAAGGGGAACAGATCATGCCAATTAATTAACCTTTATTCAAAATAAATACTATCCCTTCTAATAAATTAATTTGCACATACCTTAGGTCTTGTCGTTAAATCAAAGGTTACTTACCTGCGTTGACATAATTGGATAGTCACATGGTTGGCGAAGGTAGCGGCAGATAATAATGGTATAGATGGGATGGTTGGAGTGATGGTGGAAATTGTTATTATGACAAAAAGGTGTCATAATAATCTTATTTATTATGGAAACATTTGATGTGATATGGTAGAGTAATCATAAGGGAGTGGATCTCGAAGTGGCATTAAAGAATGGGCATGTGTTGAACTTAGGAAAAATAAGATAAACTTTGAAAAATAAAATTTTATACAAAAATATAACATTATCGAGTAATGCAACTAAAGTAGAGAAGAAGGGAGTTCTGGATTATTTAGAAAGATGTCATCAGAATAGAGTGACAAAATTGAGGATTCTAGAGCATTGCTGAAAGATGCAGTCAAAGCAACAACCAAAATTTTTGGAGCATCATCAAAAGATGCAACCGGAGTAGCAACCAAAATTTATGGAGCATCTGAATATAATTTTGGAGAATTTCAGCATCATTCTAGAGCAACACTAAAAATATGTGGTTGGAAGAGAAACAACAGGATTCTAGAACATTGCTGAAAAGATGTAGCTAGAATTTTGGAGCATCGTTGAAAAGATGCAGCCAGAAGAGAAACAACAGAATTCTAAAGAATCGTTGGAAAGATGCAGTCGAAAGAGAAACAACAGAATTCTAGAGCATCACTGAAAAGATGTAGCCATAAGAGAAACAACAAGATTCTGGAGCATCACTAAAAAGATGTAGCCAGAAGATAGAAAATTGTGATACCTTAGCCTTGACTTTCCAAAGCACCATTGAGTGATGCATCAAAATGCATGATTAGGATGGGCCATGTATTCAATCTCATTTTTAGGTTCTAGAGCATTGTAGCAATAAGTATAGAGCATCACAATAGTAATTCTAGAGCATCATAGTAGGGTGTGCCAAAATTGGGCTCGCCACAAGATGAAGTCTTGTAAAATGTAAACAAAACTTTAGCCAAGCCCAAATGATGGAATTGATAATAAAATTAAGAAATTTTCAAAAATATATTATTATTATTATTTTATATTATTTTCTTAACACTATATTGACCTTTCCACAACAAAGTCAATGCAGTGGATTTCTCCCTGTGTTTCTACCATTTTTGTAAACTCTTCTTTATTAACAGGTTTATGGTAAATGTGTGATCGATTCCCATTAACCAGAAGAGTTCGAGTGTCACCATCAATTGGTTTTAACTAGACCGAACCATTACTAAACACTTCAAAAATTTCATATGGTCCAAGCTAGTGTGTCCTAAGTTTCCCCTAATGGTCCTTGTATTTGGAATTGAACAACAATGCCCAATCCCTGGTATGGAATTCTCTCTTTGATATGTTTGTCATGCCATACCTTACGTTGTTGCTAGATCAATTCAGTTTGATGGATGACATCTAGATGGAGCTCATCTAGTTTGCTAAGTTGTAAGACTCTCTCGATTTGAGCTTGTTTAAGATCCATACCCAATTCCATGGCCGTCTTAAAGGTTTGGAGCTCAAATTCAATGGGAAAGAGGGGCTTCTTCTCAAAGACTAACTCATAGGTACTATAGCCAATGGTTGAATTCTAGGTCATGTTGTAGGCCTAAACAACTTCTGGTAGTTTCCTAGCCCAATCTTTCCTTCTCGAGGAAACCATTTTTGTCAAAATATTTTCTAGTTCCTTGTTTTTGACTCGACTTGTCCGTTTTCCTGCGGGTGGTAGGGTGAGGACTTCTTGTGACTTACTTGGAAGTGATTTGTGAATTTCAATAGGACTTTAGACATAATCTGGGGGCCTTGGTCTGTAAAAATTTCTCTTGGGGCCCTGAACCTAAGAAAGATTCTATTATAAAGAAAGTCAGCTACTTGCTCTTCCCTAGCAACACGTAGTGCTTGTACTTCTTCCCACTTAGTCATGTAGTTGGTACATACCATAATATACTCTTTTCATTGTGAAGGGGGGTCTATAGGACCAATAAAATCCAATCCCCATTTCTCAAATGGTTCAAGGACTACCTGAGGCTACAGGGGCATTTCATTGGATGTGGTTGGTCTTCCTATCCTTTGGCATTCATCACACCTGCGAATGTAATTCTTGATATCCTTATGCATTGAAGGCCAATAGTATCCCGCTCCCAAAATCTTATGAGTTGTCCTTTTATCAGAATAATTCCCTCCAGAAGGGTCATCATAATAGGCCCTAAGGATACTATAGGTCTCATCTGCCCTTACACATTATTGCAAAACCATATCGGGTCCACACCAAAATAAGATTCCATTAATCCACTTAAAAGGGGAACTTTCTCTAATGAGGCATTTTTTTTGTTTTGCCGAGAAATCAGGTGGTACCTCTCTGATGGCTAGGTAATTCACAATATTAGCAAACCAAGGAGTTTTAGTGGAGATGGCGAACAAATTTTCATTTGGGAATTCATCCTGTACTGGAGTACAGTCGCCATTATGTTTAATCTAGGATAAGAAGTCCGTGACTACAGTGGACCTCCCTGGTTTGTCAACAATTGTCACATTAAACTCCTAGAGGAGGAGTAACCATCTAATTATCCTTGCATTTACCACCAGTTTATTCATGAGATATTTGATAGTTGCATGGTCTTCGTGCACTATAAATTTGTATTTGGTGACATAATTTCTAAATTTCTTGATGGTGTGCACTATAGCCAAGAATTCCTTCTTTGTTGTGGTGTAATTCTTCTCTGTTGGCGTCAATTTTTTGTTGATAAAATATATAGCATATTTCCCTCCATTCTCATCTTCTTTCCCAAGAACTACTCCAATGGTGTCATTAGACGTGCTGGTATAAATGTGAAAAGGTAGGTTCCAGTTAGGTCCTTGAAGGACAAGGGTAGAGGTGAGTTTCTCTTTACTAATTTCAAATGAGGACTAACATACATGTGTCCAAATGAAGTCAACATTCTTATGAAGGAGAAAACATTGGGACTGTTATTTTGCTAAAGTTCTCTATGAATATTCGGTAGTATCCAACATACCCTAAGAAAATCTTGACATTAGTTTGGGTCTTTGGAATCTCAAGTTGTTGTATGACTTTGATTTTCTTGGGATCAACCTTAATCCCTTCAGCTGAAATATGATGTCATAGCACTATTCCTTGTTCCACCATGATTAAGCATTTCTCGTGACTAAGGGACAACTGATGATCCTCATGCTACTTTAAAACCTTGTCTAGATTTGTGAGAGCTTCATCAAAAGTTGAACCATATACAGTGAAATCATCCATATAGACTTCCACACACTCATTTACCAACTCAACAAATATGGCTAGGATGGTCCTCTGAAAGGTGGCAGGATGGTTACATAGCTCAAAGGGAAGAACCCTATACACAAATTTTCCCCAAGGGCAAGTAAAGGTCATCTTATCCTAGTCTTCTGCTACTACCTATATCTGGTTGTATCCACTAAATCCATCCAAGAATGAAAAATATTTTCTCCCAGCCAAGTTATCCAACACTTGGTCCATGAATGGTAGGGGAAAATAATCTCTATGTGTTGCTTTGTTAAGCTTCCTATAATCTACACACACTCTCCACTTCCCATTCTTCTTTGGAACTAAAACCAAGGGTGACACCCACTTGCTGTTAGAAAATGGGTAGATGAATCCTACCTGTAAGAGTTTCTCAATCTTAGTTTTAACGATATCTTTAAGAGCAGGATTGAGTCTCCATTGTGGTTGGTGAATAGGTCAAACATCCTCAGTATAGATATGGTGTGCACACACACTAGGATGTATTCCTCTCATATCTTTATAATCCCAGGTGAAAACTTTAGATCTATTTACTAGGGTATCAAATAGTCTTTGTTCTTCCATCTCAGTCAACCAACTATTCATGTTCAAGGTTTTACCTAGTAGCAACATAATGGTTTTGAATCTAGATGATAATTGGATGTGACAGTGTGAATGGGCCTTGCCAATGTGTTAAGTGGACAACTGTGCAATATAGTTTTATGAAGCCTGAAAACATCTACAAAAAAATGGAAAGTTTTTGGAACTAAGTTCATCAAAGGGAAAGGTAGTCCAATAGACTTAGCATCATCAAATTCTGCTTGATCTTTTTTGATTGGGTGTCCTAGGATTTCTTCTACGTCTAATATCTCTTGATTTTCAAAGTCTATTGCAATACTTTCCACATCATTCTCTCATTCATCCTCTAACTCTTCACTATGTTGTTTAATGACTACCATGACTAGTGAAGCCAAGTTTTCCTTTCCAGTAGGACTTCCTAGTTCATTATCCCATATTTTTCTATGTTCGGTAAGCTTGGCAAGAGGATACAAAAATAATTGTTTGCTATTGGTTCCATGGGTGATTATCATTCCTCCCTCCCTGCAGCCAATTTTGGTTGTAACTGTAGCCAGCCATGGTCATCCCAAAATTATTGGATAACTATCTTTCGGCATAAAGGATTCAATTATTTGGAAATCCACTAGATATTCCCATCCATCTACTTTAACAAGAACATTTTCAATGATGCCCTTGGGAATAGCTATGGATTGGTTTGCCATCTGTAGGACTATAGTTATGGGGCATAGATTAGTGAGTCCCAATTTTTCCATCACATCAAGAGTCATTACATTAATGGCTACTCCAAGGTCCATTAAAGTGTTGGGTATTGCTACCCCATTAAATGTTATTGTCATAAGTGGAATTCTTGGGTCATCATATTTTGGAGCAGTAACTGTTCCTGCTAACAAATCAGCTAGGTACTCGTTGATATGAATAGTGTTAATTTTTTTTGGCTTCTTCCCTGGGGTTTTGATGCACAACTGTTTAATCAACTAGTTTAACTCAGGGATTTGTTTAATCGCTTGTAACAAGGGAACTTCAATCTACAATCTTTTAGTTTCCTGTATCAATGTAGTTTATGTAGGTGACATTGTTTCTGGAGCATCTTTCACAGGGATTGGCTTCAATCACTCCAAAAAAGGCGCTTTGGATTTTTCTTTAGTTGCTGAATTTTTCAAAGATTTAGTTGGAGACTAACCCTCCTCCTCCTGAGGTAGGTCGATAGCTCCTGCTAAAGATGGCGGGTCAGTTTCATGTTGCATGGTGTCTAGGGTTTGTTCTATGGGCGTGGGTGTTATTGTTGTTTCCTTAGCAAACTTCTAGACAGGTTCATCTATAATTTCTTTGATAGTTGACTGCAATTTTTTTTTACTAGACCTTAGTTGTAGGTTTCCATAGTGTAATGCATTGAGTCCAGTGACATTGTCTTGTTCAACAAAATACACCAAAGTATTCAGACGATTATTCTTTGGATTAGGGACTAGTTGTGCCAAAAGTGGTGGTTGGTTAACTTGTTTAGTATGTTGAGTGTTCTGGGGAGGTGGTAAGAGAGTTTTTTGGGTAGGCATCCTCCTAGAACCAGACTAGAAATGAGGTTGGGGTTGATTCCATTAAGGAATGGAATTTTGAGGGTACCACTATTGTTGAGACTGGTTGGGCCACTAAGGGCTACCCTAAGATTTTTTTGTCCAATTCGGTGGTCCCCAAGGATAGGCTCCCTAGTTAGAGGGTACTAGTAGTGGTGGCTTAGGCTAGGGTCCTACCCATTGATTATTGTTCCAATTTGGTTGGGGTTGCCAGTTAGGATCAGAATTCTGGCCATAGGAGAAATTTCCTCTCGTTCTCTAGTTGACAACGTTCACTTCGTCCTCGACTGGAGTTGTTCTTTTCTTCAAATTTTTGATGGAATTTAATAGTTCACATTGATAGTTGGGGTGATTCTTGTCACATACCTGACAAATTTCAATCTTGTCAACTTTTTCCAAGGGACACTCTCTTAGAAAATGTTTGTTTCAACACCTAGGGCAATAAATAGACAGAGCTTTGAACATAATTTTTGGTTTTAGCTTGGATGCCATCTAAGGTGGTGTTTAGTGTACTAGAATGTCAACCTTGAAGTTGGAAAATTCCTCATGAAGTTTATTTATGTCAGTAGAACCACATAAGGGGGTGAACTTCCTAATCCCTCCATGAGTACAAGAGAAGTTCTAACACAATTCCATTATTTCTTCTAGTCTCATTTGGGACAAGTCTCCTTTTCCCATTAAGTCTAAGCTCCTATGAGCTTCATCATTGAGACCTTTGAGGAATAAGGTCTTTAAAATATTGAGGTTTATAATTTCCCGACCACAACATTTGGACAAGAAGATAAACCTATTTAGGTAATCCTCTAAAATTTCATCCTCATTCTTCCTTATTTTGAATAGTTCTTCTTTCCTATCAATTGCCTTGCAATAACTTTGATATTTCTCCAAAAAGATGGTCTCCATTTCATCCTAGGAGGTTATCAACTGAGAAGGTAATCCCATAAACTAGCACATAACTGAGTATTTTAGAGTGGAAGGGAAAAGCTTTAGTTTCTGATTATCGTTCTTGTAGTCATAGGTTTGACACAAGACTTTGAATTCAAATAGGAATTGATTAGGGTCCTTAGTAGACAAACCTCAAAAATCTTGGTAAGAAGGCTAGTGAGATATTTTTCATTGTCGTCTCATCATTTGCATCAATAGCAATAGGATAAGTGAATGTGTGTGGTGGAGGGTCATCATTGTTGTGGTTATTGGGGTAGTGTTTCTATGGTCACCCATGGTGTTGGAGGGGGTGTGATCCTCTTCCAAAATTTTCTCAGGTGCACGAGGTTCAAAGGTTTGTGAAAGAATATGCTCCTCGAGCACTATTTGTTCTATTTTTGGAGTATGTGGGAAGGTCTCAGGTTGACCCTGTTCGGTCAATTCCGCAATAAGTTATTGGTCTAAGTTTCCTTCTTCTCTACTTGTTGGTACATCAACTATGGTGGTTTTTGGTATGAATCTCCCATGGGGGCCTCATTTCCTGACCATGCAGAAAAGAAATAAAATAATTGTTCCTATTCCTAAGAGAGGTATTCAAGATATATCCTACTAACATTAGAAAAGGGTCCTCAACAACGATGAAAAAAAGTGATAGGCTATTGTTAGTTCCTAACACTTTAGTGAATAAAAACATCAATATATCGACTGGGAAGTGTCTAATGATTGTATGCAATAGAGGACATCTCAAATTCTCTCTTAAGCACTAATATATTGAATAAAAGTTCTAATCTAAAGTACCCCTAATCTAGAAAGCAATAAATCATCTATCTAGAAAGCAGGAAAATGACTTAAATCAAAAAACAAAAAATTAAGAATTTGAAAAGAACCACCATTAAACTACAAAGCATTGAAATGATTAACCTAAAAAATGCATAAATTGCTGAAGAAGTAAAGCATGTAAAGAAATTAGGAAACATTTATCTAATGCAGAAAATCACAAGCCAACTACTAATCATAAAACCATTAATCGAAATCAATTGGAGAAAGGTGCTCTGGACACTCAAATGCTAAACTCAGAAGCTACAAACTCAGTTACAACCTTCAGGATTGACACTAATAGTATAACATGTAGTAATGAAAATAAAATGCAAATGAAAATTTTATTCAATCAAAGGAAAATGCAGATCAAGAAACAAATACTTATCTATCTATCTATCTTTAACCCGCGAGTGGCTAGCTCGTGGGTGTATCTACCGCTACTTCAGATCACATGCACTGGAAAAATATCTCTATGGCTTCATTCCATAGATGCTTCCATATTACACAGTAATTCAAAGAGTTGTGGGAAAACTCATATTCATATGGTATGTTTTACTCAAAAGAAAAATTGACAACATAACGATAATCTTCCTCTCATTATTTGTAATAGTTACATACTTAAATGAAAAAAAACTAACAAGAATCCTATTTTTCAGTTGATCAAGTCTTCCAATAGATTTCCCATAGTAAAAGTGACTTAAAACTAGATGATATACAATATTAAAGAGGCTTCACATGAGCCATAAAATCTTTGAAACTAAAAAATAATAGAATTATAAAGACTCGGCCAAAACGTGTGCTCCTAGAATTCCAATGCCCGCTCACTGGTTTTCAAAAGTATGAGACCCACATTCATTTCCATTCTGATTGGAATGATGAATGGTGGTGGAGTTGACTTGTGAAATACTCAATACTAAACCATTAAATCAACATAAGTTAGTTTAATTTAATCAACTCCAAGAAATAAGTTTGTGCGATTATTCATAGAAAGGAAAGCAATTATTTTTCCTAAAGGTAATCAATTGGTAGAGTAGTTTGGGCTAGAAGGTTTATATTTGTATATTGAGGCCATTATGTTGATGAGGTTATTTTTACCTCATCATTTTTTCCCCTTCATAATTCTAAGCAGGTCCTCCTACTTTGTGGTGTGTCCCCTATCCATAATTCCTTCTATTCATTTCGTCATATTTAGCACTAAGATCATATACATCATCTGCCTCTATGTCTAATATCTCTAGATTCCTCAAGAATCCTTGATGAAAAGTGACCCTTTGTTTCCATCTAGAAAAACTATCTTCACTTTGGTCTAGGTTGGTTTATACTAAAGGTGGTGGGGAAAGAAGCAAGGGAGATATGTATCTCATACAAATCCAGTTGGTCTTAAAGTCCTCCAAAATTTTGATCAAAGTTGATGCTCTTCCGTAGAACCATCTGATATTAAGAGGTAAAATTATTTCCCTCTTTTTGAGATGCATTGGAAGAAGGGTGTACCTTTCTTCACTTGCATGCCATGTTGGACCTATTAAATGTGGCCCATGTTCGTGAAAGTAATCATGACACACCCTGAGGTTGTTATCATATTTGACCCATACTTCCTGTTTACTTTTGACATCCATAAACTATTTCTTGAAAGAGAGAGGCTTCCTATGAGGGTGTCTTAGTTGCAACCCTACAGTCTTTTCTACCTAAGCATACTCTCTTGATCTGTCTTTCCAGTGAATTTGGTTTCTCATAGTGGGCATGAATGATATTAATTATGCTTCTCCTACAAAGAGGTTAATAAAGAAATCTATATAATTTTCTAGGAGAAAATTGTGAACAAAGAATTCACACAATAAATTCTACTTTTCAGGGAGTGACTCAACAAATAGTTTAACAAATTCCTTTACATCAAGATCATGAGGCTATTTTTGGTGAATTATTTGCAACTTCCATCTCAAAAGCTGCTCATTAAGAAACATTGAGTACAACCTAGATGGTCTTCTATAGGCTAGTAACAATTCACCATTTTCTTAGGCATCGTGCTTACTGATGAGCTCAGGATATGCTCATAATTTGAGAATCATGATGTACTTTTAATATCTCTACTTTTACTGCTAATGGATGTTTTAACTCTTTTATTAAATACTTTTTATCCAAAATGGGTAGTATCCTGTAGTAATACATTCCTACATTCCTGCAGCCCAATATCTCCATGTGTCTTATTAATTACCCTATTTGACTTCCTGAATGACTGATATAATGCATATGGTTTTTGAATGATGGGATAGATTTAATATGTGATTAATGAATGTATTGTGTTTTTTGCCATGAATTCTTTCTTTCACCTCTGTCACCTTTTGCATCACAAGTTGTTGAAGGGAGCATAAACGAGTCAGGCGCAATAGACTTCGGCCTTGTAGTAAAGTCAATTTGTAGCACGGCGTCGAGGAAGTTGTTCCAGCGAAGACTCTATGTCTGGGTTGTTGGGAAGAAACAAAAATGATCGTTTAATCTAGAAAGAGTGGAATGCTAAATTCTCTCTAGATCGGGTTGAACGGATATACTTTCATTTATAAGAAGTCTGTTCCTCAGTTTTAGGATAAATTTATGTCCACATCTTTCTCTGTTAGAGTTAGGTAGTTAGTTGCTTTTATGTTTTAAATAAGTGTTCCTCCTATGTGAGTGAGCATGCATAGCATGTAAAAGTTAGTATGATAATAAGAAGTAGAGTATGTAAGAATCAGTATTATGATAAGAGATAGAGTTTTGTGTTAGTTTTCATATGAGTAGAACAATGTATACCATTTTGAGTTTATGAATAAAAGCTGATGAAGTTTTGAGTTCAATCCTTGCATAATTAGGTGATGCTTGCTAAGGGGCCCCACTTAGTAAGTATCTATAGTTAGTTAGTTATTCATTTATTTTATGTTGATCATAAGTTAGATTTCATTCTTGAAGTTTTAGTACAAACTCAGTCTTATATTGTTCTTGCAGCATTGGGAATCCATCCATGTGTTTGTTCCTACAGCATAAGGCCAGTTCACAGTTTGTTTCTTAGTTATAGTTGTTATGGTTTCTGCTTTGATTAAGTTTAGAAGGATTCAGATTACATTCTTGTAGCATAAGTAGAATTCCTTTCACACATTTATTTTTGGAAAATCGTGACTGTAGACATTTCTTAGTGCACATACAATGTTGCTCCATTTCAAGTATATGTTCCCTGGTTTGACAAAGTAAATGAATGACCATGAGAAGATGTCAGTCGCCCATTGGAATGTCCAATTCCCAAGTTAGGATTTTTCATGACTTTTATATCCTTTTGTGGGAATGAACATTTTTGGTGCTGTTCCCAGAGATGGTGTCAAGCTAAGAACTTGTCATAAGTCATTGTTAGTAGTAGCTTAGTCTGTTATTCAAGAATTTTCAAATTCCTTCAATTCACCATTCATTCTATTGCATGCATAGAAGCAGAGACACTCTGGGAAGGTTCCTCCCTGAAAACCTATTTGTTGAATTGCCATTTGACCTGGCCGATGAAGAACCTGAGGAAAATCCATTTGCTTTGATACTTCAACAAGCAAATATGGCACCTAATCCACCTAATCCACCTCTTGCTTTTGAGTTTCCCATTTTTTCCCAACAAGATAATGATAACCTTAAAAATATTCCTTCTTCATTACTTCCCAAGTTCTATGGAATAGTTATGGAGGACCCAACAACTTTCTTGTTTGAGTTTGATATCCTCTATCGCAGTTATGATTACACTTTAGATGCTCACAGTCTGAAGTTATTTCCTTCCACTTTGAAGGAAGAAGCCCTTAGATGGTTCATGAGTTTGGGTAGAGGTTTTTTTGATAGTTGGGTAGTCATGCAAACAAAATTCCTTAAGAAATACAAGGAATATTGTAAGAGTGGTAGTAAGGGAGATGATATATTCAAAATTCAACAAAAGGAGGATGAAAGCCTAGAAGACTATATGTCAAGATTCTTGTTTTCCATGAAAAAGAATTCAAACCATACTCTCAATGAAGAGTCTCAAAAACTACTCTTCCTAAGAGGAATCAGTGATACCTGTATAGATGCCCTCGACCTGATGGGAGGAGGTGATATAACCCAACTGCCTTGGGATGATATCAAGAAAATATGTCTCAACTACTCTCGAGCAATTTTCAAGAAGGGTAGAGGTCATCAAGCCATTGTGGAAAAGCCTTCTATTAATGGAGTTTCACGGATGGAGATCACAAATTTTCTATCTAATTTCAAGCAGGATATCATAAACAACATGGCTACATAGTTGGATACTATGCAAGCTTGGAAGAAACATGAGGAAGCTGAAGAAATCTTGGTAGAATTTTGTCCACATAGCAGACAGAAGAAATGGTACTACAGATGTAAGATGGTGGATAATCTGGAGGCTAAACAATTACCTACTGACTTTAAGATGGTAGAGAGTGATGATGATCAAGTATTCTTCGTCGTACAAAGGCGACCATGGTTTCAAAGACAAGGTATGCCTCAAGATCCTTTGAATTTTGGTAATCCTTATTCTAATTACAATAACCAATGGCAACCTACATATGGCCCAACAACACCTTGGCATACTTCTCAACCACACTGGGCTAACTATTAGAGCTATCAATGGCAACCTCCTCAAGGAGGTTGGAAACAACCATATGGAAAATGGACCCCACCTCTAGGTAACTAGCAGCAAAATCCTCAATGGAGAAGTCCATAGAAATGGAAAAATCAATCCTTTGGATCCCTGCAAGATCAGTAGCCACAACCTCCAGCTCTCATGCCACCTCCTGCAGCACCTGCAACAAATAATGGGCCTCTAAAAAAAACCCCTATGCGTGCTTAACCATTGCCAAATCCTAATAATAAGCAGCAGCCACAACAATAGCCTATGTATTTTGTAGAAGCCAATCAGTATCCAACTTATGCCCTGAATATTCATGATATCCATCTCAGGTCTGGAACCACTCTCCTTGCTCCACAGCCACCTATAACAACAAAGATTCTATATTCTACATCTGATCAACCTACTGATCCTGCAGAACATATACCTATATCAGATACTGTCTCTAAGGAGCCTGTCCTGTAGCATCAGGCCAAACCGCCTTTTCCTCAGCGATTGCAAATTGCTACATCCAAGTCTATGGAAGAGCCTACCTTTGATATTTTGGATCAATTAAAGAATGTATACATTCAAATTCCTCTTTTTCAAGCCATTAAAGATGTCCCAATTTATGGAAAATCCATTAAGGAAGCCTGTTTAAAGAAACTAGGAAATGAAAAAGAAAATGGATGAAATGATAAAAATAACTGGTAAGATTGTGGAATGTAGACCACCGCCTAGAGTCTATGCCATGTGCCTAAAGGAACAATTTATTTGGTTTCAATTAATGAGAATTTCAAGGGATTTAGATCATGTTATTCAAACAGCCAAAGAATTTTATGATGCATACCAAGTGGCTCTTAATTGGTTAAAGAATTCTTTATGTGAATTTTATTTGCATGGATTGATAATTCCCTCTGAAACAGAGTGGAATCCACTTTTGTATATTGGTGACATTCATTTAAGATCACTCATGTCCTAGGCAGCAAATGAAACCAATTATGGTAGACAATTGGAAGCCTATGAAGAAGTTGAAAGGGATGAGCCTATACCATTGTGATCAGAAAGTACAGATCCTTGCACAATGCTAAAAACCTAGCTCACTGTTGCATATGGGTTAAACAATCAAGCAGAAAGAGTCAAAATATTTGATGTCAGAAAGCAAGTGTATGAGGAATTCAAAAGCCAACTGTATCTATTTTGGAAGCTTTCCTCTTCCATAATTGAAAAGAGATGGGAGAAATTAACTATTGTACTAAGGAAATCTAAGCCACCTAGTCCCCTGAATTTTGAAGCATCCCTTGGAAGAATAGAAAAGTATATACAGCTTGGTCTTCAAAACAGGTTTGAGTTATGGTTGCCAATAACATTTCGACCTCCGGTTTTAATGTGGCCACTTTATCCCTATCAAGCTACAAAAGTTAATAAGGATACATAAGACCTCAGATATGAAAGATGGCAACATTTCAGAGTTTTCTATTATAAATTTGGGACTGTGCCAAAAATCCATACTGCTCCTATGGATTTCAAGGAAACAACCAGGAAGCTTAATGCTGGTGGACCATCATTAGGTTAAGTAGGGGGCAGATGATGAGCTTAGGATATGCTCATAATTTGAGTATCATGATGTACTTTTAATATCTCTACTTTTACTGCTAATGGATGTTTTAACTCTTTTATTAAAGACTTTTTAATCCAAAATGGGTAGTATCCTGTAGCAATACATTCCTACATTCCTGCAGCCCAATATCTCCATGTGTCTTATTAATTACCATGTTTGACTTCCTGAATGACTGATATAATACATATGGTTTTTTAATGATGGGATACATTTAATATGTGACTAATGAATGTATCATTTTTTTTCCATGAATGCTTTCTTTCGCCTCTATTTCCTTGTGCATCGCAAGTTGTTGAAGGGAGCATGAACGAGTCAAGTGCAACAAACTTCGGCCTTGCAGTAAAGTCCATTTGCAACACGGTGTTGAGGAAGTTGTTCCAGCGAAGACTCTCTATCCGGGTTGTTGGGAAGAAACCGAAATGATCATTTAATTTGGAAAGAGTGGAATGCTAAATTCTCTCTAGATTGGGTTGAACGGATATACTTTCATTTATGAGAAGTCTATTCCTTGGTTTCAGGATACATTTATGTCCATGTCTTTCTCTGTTAGAGTTAGGTAGTTAGTTGCTTTTCTATTTTAAATAAGTGTTCCTCCTACGCGAGTGAGCATGCATAGTATGTAAAAGTTAGTATGATAATAAGAAGCAGAGTATGTAAGAATTATTATTATGATAAGAGATAGAGTTTTGTGTTAGTTTTCATATGAGTAGAACAATGTATACTATTTTGAGTTTATGAATAAAAGTTGATGAAGTTTTGAGTTCAATCCTTGCATAATTAGTTGATGCTTGCTAAGGGGACCCACTTATTAAGTATCTATAGTTAGTTAGTTAGTAATTTATTTTATGTTGATCATAAGTTAGATTTTGTTCTTGAAGTTTCAGTGCAAACTCAGTCTTATATTGTTCCTGCAGCATCAGGAATCCATCCCTGTGTTTGTTCCAGCAGCATAAGGCCAGTTCACAGTTTGTTTCTCAGTTATAGTTGTTATGGTTTCTTCTCTAATTAATTTTAGAAGGCTTCACATTACATTCTTGTAGCATAAGTAGAATTCCTTTCACACATTTACTTCTGGTAAATCATGACTGTAGACAGTTCTTAGTGCACATACAATGATGCTCCATTTCAAGTATACATTCCCTGGTTTGACAAAGTAAATGAACGACCATGAGAAGATGTTAGTCACCTGTTGGAATGTCCAATTCCTAGGCTAGGATTTGCTATGAATTTTATATCCTTTTGTGGGCATGACCACTTACCCCTATCTACCTAATGGAAAAATTCTTTTATATTGACTAACTCCCTCTTTAACCTATTGTTTTCAAATTCTACATCTTTCAAGAGGTAGCAATGCTCTATCCATTTCATAAGCAACATGAAATACCTATAACCATTTAGGCTTCTAGTTATAGTCAGACCACAAAGATCAGTATGAACCAACTCCAACATTTTGGTAGTAGAGTGCTCTTTTCCCTTAAAGTTGAATCTTGTTTGTTTCCCCAATTGACAACTTCTACAAATAACATTAGCAGGTCTTGTGATTCTAAGCAGCCCTCGAACAATCTCCTTTGAACTGATTTTGACCAGGTTATGAAAATTTACATGTCCCATTCTTCATTGCCATAACCAACTTTCACTAATTTAAAATATAAGGCATTGACCATCAACTCCCTTAAGCTGATCTAGATGTTTCCATGAGTTCTTGTTTGAACAACAACCATATCTCCATTTCTAGATCCTTTTATGATTTCACAGGTATTATTCTGAAACACAAGTTTAAAACCATTGCTATACATATTACCAACACTTAGAAGCTTATGCCTCAAACTCTTCACATAATATACATCATTAGTACTATGCACTCCATCAAAACTCATTGAACCTTTCCCTGCACAAATCTTAGCTCCAAAATCATCACCAAACATAACTAAACCACCATCATATTTCTCAAGTTTAGTGAACTTACTCTTATCTTCGGTCATGTGATTAGAACATCCACTATCAATTACCCAGTAGTCTTCATCCTGTATTGCATGAAAAGCAATAATGAAAGTACCTTCCATCCTATTCCTCTTATTCTCTAGAGCCTTCTTGCTTACACATTTTCTAGGGTTAGTCGATATAGATTTACTTTCCAAAGCTAAGAATAAGAATTCACTATCATCAACCTCATTCTCCGATTCATCATCAGAAATTCCCGCTTCTTCTTTAACATAGTACAACTCTTCTTATATTTCTTATCCTTTCTATCCTTATTCTTATAATCCTTGTTCTTATTATGTACAACTTTATTCAGACATCTTGAAGCATAATGACCAATATTATCACAACTAAAACATTTAAAGGGAAACATACCTCTATACTTTATGGTACCTTTCTTCAACTTCCTCATGATGTTTGCTTCTAACTCATCATCACCATCAATATTCAGTTCATCTTCAATCTTCATTTCCTTAAATGCCATTTTTGTCTTTTCTTCTATCTTGTCTTCTTTCTGGAACTTTCTCATCTCAAATGCTTGTAAGGTGTCAAACAACTATTCTAAAGTGCACTTCTTAGAATCATACATTTCTTCAATAACTGAGATCTTATCACTATAGAAATCTAGTAGGGTGATTAGGATCTTCTCAATTATATATTCATTTGATAGTTTTCCTTCTTGATTTCTAACTTCATTTGTAGTCAGTTCAACCCTCTGAAAGAAGCTTGTAGATTCTTCACCTTCTTCCATTTTTAGATTTACAAATCTGTGCTTTTCCACCAGCTTCTTTGTCAATTTCACTCTTTCATTTCCTTCATACATGTCTTCCAACTTCTTCCAAACTTCATATGTAGTATCCAAGGAAAGGACCTTAGCTCACTCATTTTTAGATAATCCATTTCAAATAGCATACTTTGCGTTCTCATTTTATTGATATGTAGAGATCTCATCTACAGTAGGAAGACCACCAGACAAGGGTGTATATTTTGTCTCAACAACCTTCTAGGTCTTGAAACCAAGAAAGTTAATATATTCTTTCATCTGTCCCTTACAATCATTATAGTCAGTTTCATCGAACATAGGGATCACCAACTTATGCGCCATCAAATCTTCCTTAAGTGTTTAAGCTCTACACTAAGAAACCAAAGCTATGATACCAATTGATAAACAAGCGTATGATAACTAAGAGGGGGGTGAATCAGTTGTCAAAAAATTAAAACCTAATACTTCAACACTTATCAATTCCACAACCACACTATTCTATTATTAGGTAAGAATAGGGTGATCCCATAATAGTGGTTTACAATTTTTGGCCAAACTGGACACTGAATTTTTTTTAAAACTAAATCTTCACATTCAGGCACCTATAGTGGTTAAATCGTGAGGAATTTGAAGATGATGCAAACTAGAGTCTCATCACAATTTTCTTTAGATTCTAAAATTTTTTTTTTCAAAATTTTTGGAATTCAATTGCACTCCTTTTTTCATCTCCCACGAAAACTAGTTTTTCTCAAAAAAGAACATTTTTAAAAAGTGATGCACACCATATAATGCCTAATTTTTTTTCCTTGAAGGATAAAATTCTAATTCTTTCGAATTTAGATTTGTAACTCTGATATATAGTGCTTCCATTTGGTTAATTTTTTATTGAATATTTTTTCTTTAATCAAGTTTGAAAGTCAAACCAATTACAATTTAGACATAATGCAACCACATAATGCATAACTTTTACTGTATGTATCAATTTTTTTTTTTGTTAGATCAAGGACTCCAATATCTGGTGTACTCATATTTTTCAAAAAAAAAATTGATAATCTTTTATTTTTCCACATGTGCAGAACAAAGAGTTTCATTTTCGGTGAAAAACCTATATTTAATAAAACTTAAGAAAAAAATACATAATAAAATCAAAATATATTAAAATTATATTCATTGGATAGATCGTTTTGAGGGAAACTTAATACCAGTTGGGTTTATGAAATCTCCTCCATTTTCATTCTCAAATCGAGCTTCGAAGTGCAAAATTTTGACCAATTTTGGTGCTTGAGAGGGTGGAGGTGAAAATAAGGGGGTTCCATCGAACTTGTATTTGGTGGAACAAAAATCAAATATTCAATCGAATGTGGGTTCGACCGAAGTTATGTTCGACTGAACCAATTTTACATATAATAAAAAAATAGATTTAAAGGGGGTTCGGTCAAACATGCTAAAGGTGTTCGGTCGAACCCCCTCTATTAAATATATATTTTTTTGTTTTTCCCATTGTATTTTATAATATTTAATATTAATATAAATGTAAATTATATTTTTTTAAATTATAATATATAATATACTTAAGAATAGGGGTTACAGGAGAGAGAGGAAGAGTGGGTAGGAGGGAGAGACTTG
>VDFB02086081.1:71719836-71828436 GCA_007258455.2 Sequoia sempervirens | reverse complement strand
TAAGGGTTAAGGGTAGAGGAGTAGGAGGGAGATACTTTCAAGAGAGAGAGGGGGAGTGGGAGAGAGATAGAGTGTATGGGGTACAAGGGTTTAGGGTTTAAGGGTGAAGGGTAGAGGGAAGAGAGGGATAGTGGGTAGGAGGGAGAGACTTGAGAGAGAGAGGGGGGAAGTGGGAGAAAGATAAAGGGTAGGGGGTACAATGGTTTAGGGTTATAGGGTTAAGGGTTCAAGGGTTAGGGTTTTTTTTTTAATTTGGATTGATTTATGTTTTATATATGTGTCCAATAATTTTATAATTAAATAATACTTATTTTAAAATTTACATAATTTTCCATGGAACAATTCAATGGAACAAATTATATAAGTTGTATATAATTGTATATAAGATTCTTGAACTTAAGAATTCCATGAAACAAATATAAGTTGCATATAATTGTAATTTATGCAAAATGATTTTAAAAAGTTTCACTAGGTTTCAAATAAGGATTGAAAGCATATGTATGGGTTTACATGCAACCAAAAAAAGTGAGAGATGATTCTATCAAAGATTCTTGAACTTAAGAATTTTCCATGGAGCAAATATGTACATATAATTGTAATTTACACAAAATTATTTACAACTATATACAAGTTACTATAAGTTCTCATTTGAACATGTATAGGGTTATAAGTGAACTTGAAAACCATGGATATAATCTAAGTCAAAGATTCAGGTTCAGCCTGCTCTTCAAAAACATGTAGAATTTTTTTATGAAAATTCACTATCTAGTCTCCATTTTCTTCGGCCATGTGCATGTGGAATTGCATGAAGATGTAGGGTGGTAGCAATTATTAAGTGACTATATTGATATACCTTGTTATCAGGTTGATAGTCAACAAAATGAATCTCATGCTGAACAACTTTGACTTGTTTTAGATATTTCCCTTGCACTACAACATAACCTACATGGTAAACATGAACCTAACGTAAGACATATGAACATGTGCAACATTTTTGTGCTCAAGGTTTGTACAATATAAATTTAATGTTTATAATGTAATGTGCACATGTGAATACAATGTATATAAAATTTTAAATTCAAACTCACCTATGGGAAATGGCATTCCATCACTTGTTTCAGGTTGTGTTAGCTTATTCCTCTCTTTTGTGAACACAATAAATAGTAGCTAACACCTTCGATGTTTCCAAGCTCTACTATGACTGCAAAAACATCTCCTATACACCAAATTTACACACAAAAATTCTTTAAAAATTAGAAATGTCTCTAAAGATCATTAACTATAATATTTAAATTATTGAAAACTTACACATGTACCTTTTCTAACCAATCCTAAAATATGGTCATAATCAATTGAAATCATAGGAATTTCTTCAAATATTTCTTCCTCGTTTTCATCATATGTTTCTGAAACAACTAGTGGCATTGTATCCCATTTACCAACATATCTAAGTTCTTGATTGTTGCATGCATAATCAAACTTTCACTCAATGCACTTAGTGCAAAAACAAGAGTAATCCCTTGTGTCTAATGTCCATCCATGGTGACTATCTGAACTCCTAACACAATGCACAAAGATCTTTTTTTTTCTACCCTCTTGCATCCATGCATCGATCTTCTATCCACACCTAGATACATGTACACAAAAAAACTTATGTGAACAAATATGTATATATATATTTTAAATTTATAAAATTCAAAATTTTGATTTAATGTAATTTATACACAGTTCAATATCTCCCAAAACACTCTATGAGGAATTTGTTGGTTTGTTCTTGAAGATGTGTTGAACACATTTGATGCAAAGTGGTTTTTCCACCATTTAACAACATCACGTGCATTGTCTAGATGATCTTCTGGATAACTCATTTGATTCTTTCTTAAAGTTTATTTGATGCAAGCTCTTGCTCCATCATGCTCACCCTTTCCATGTCCACTCTCAAAAAAACTCCAAACATGCATTATTTTGTATATTTTATGATATCTAAAAAGTGAATAGAATGTCTGTGAAGATTTGAATTGTGCCACACATCCATCTGACCATACAAAATTATTTTCAAATTTTACACCCCTGCTTCTCAAATTCTCAAAAAATATTGTAAAGCAATGTTGGACAAAAAGTGTGTCATGCTCTTTATCATCACTAATATAAAAGTGATATTCTTTCTTAATGGCTTGTTCTTCATCTATAATCTCAACACCATCCAATTCTGATTGTGCATGTTGATAACACACATGAACCATAATAGTGGTCTACTTTTAAAAGTAATACTCTGATTGAATCTCCTTTTGATGTACAAAGGAATAATTTTATACAAATTCAACTACTGATAGAACTAAATATTCCACGTGGGAAAGTATCTCTCAATGTTTGGAATTGTTGTGCTTACCACTTAGCAAAAAAGGAATGTTGTATGTATGGTCATATCAAATTTTGAAAATCTTCCATATATTTTCCAATGGGAATCTCCTCTTCTACATAGTTCAACCTTGTGGATTCTTTCCCAAATTTTTTTTGCAACTTTAAATACTTGTACTTGTGTGAGTAAAATATGTGAATGAGTAATAAACCACACAATCAATGAAACATTACATTAAAGAGAATCCAAATAACAATCTAATCAAATTGAAACAAGTAAACTCTCTAAAAATAGTACTTACCTCTTGCAATTTACTATCTTTGTTAGGTTAGTATCCTCAATTCTTGAAGGAAATTTAGCCAAATGTCCACATGTCTCACAAATTCCTTTTATGCAGTTTATTTGAGGTCCATTTTCATGATCACATAATATAGAATTTATGAAAAAAATTTCCTATTTAGGAGGTACATTTTGAAACCCACATCTTTCTTCTCTCATCTTTCGAAACACCTGATAGTAGAGATCAAATTCACTATGATAATGACAATTATCAAAAAACTTGTTTATCTTCACATAATATGGCTTTAACCTTTGAAACATTGTTTGCCCAATATTTATATGAGGATATGCATTACAAAAGTTCATTTACATCTCAAATTGTGTTATTTATAGCCAATGTTTGATATGATTTTCATAAATACTAGGTCCAATCTTGTGTCTCATAACATCTCTAGTATTTGATGATGGACGAGTTTGATCATGCCAAAAACCTAAGACCAAGTTCCTAACAACATATTCAATCTTGTTAGAATGGGGAGATCTACACATAATTTCCCAATTTCCTTCTAAAATCTCATCCAAAAACTCTCTTTTTCTCATATTTTATTAATGTGGTTCTACTATAACCAATTTCAGTTGAAAGTGCAGACATTTTTCTTTTTCTTGCTATATCTTGATGTACAATAGATGTCAACATCACCCTTCTTGTAGTGGCCTTATCCACTGATCAAGATCCTTTCCTAATGGAATCTAAACCCTTTTTAACATTTTGAACAATATCCTTTTGTAATCCCATGTGTTTCTTCTTATTTGATTTTGAATGTACACCCAACAATTGTAATGACTCTTTGAGCTCATCACAAAGAAGCAAACATGATAACAATTGGGTTTTTTCAAGTGTATCATGATGATTGAAATGATGATTTATTATTCCATTTAAATATTTAGTCATTGACCTCTTTCTCTTATTATAAGGCTGGTTGGCATAACATTTCAGTTTCTCCATATCCATTTCAAGGGTATGTGTAGGATCATGATGGGCCAAAAAGTGGCAATATTATGGGTATTTGTAGGGTATGTGGCTAAAGACTTTTTTCCTTCCCAAAATTGATAAAAAAAATGGTTTTTAGAGGAGATTCTTAGCTTTCCACCAATATAAATTATGCTTTAATTTGAATTTAATAAATAATTATTATTTATTTTCTATTAGAATTATGACTAAAGCCATGATTGATAGGCTGATTGAAAAACATCTATAACTTTCAAATAGTATTACATTTTTTGAATCCAAAACATGCGTCACATTCTATGATTCACATACTATAGGATTAAAAAAAGAAAAATTAAATTTCATGAAATTTTGACCAAGTTAAGGTGGTCAGACATACGAGTTTTTACATTTTTTAAAATTTGTAATAAAAATTCATAATTAATTATTTACTTGGAAAAAAATTACAAAAAAATATGCATCACATCCAAACATGAGTCCTCTACTTATATATAAAATTTTATAAAAAATAATTATCATTTTATTATGGTTAGGGTGGTCATGAGACACCTACTTATTTTTTCCTCGAAATTTAAGTACTACTGCATTGAAATTTCAAATTTTCACCAAATAGATTTTATTTATTTTAAATAAACCTAGTAGTTTAGAAACTACATTCAATTTTCTACAAATTCTATTCTTACATATTTTTGAAATAATATAGATAACTTATTTAAATTTTTACGTCAAGTTGCCTAACACTGATTTTTTTGAATTTTTTGCCACTTAAGGGCCTATTTTTTCCATGATGATCCTGCACATACCCTCTGAAAGTAAATGATCTAAATTTCTCTAAGAAATTTGTTTCCTCACCTTTTGAAATAGTTTTATATGCTCATCCATACCAGTAGGAGGAAGTGATCTCGACCCCTCTCCAACATGCATTGTTTGAAATTGTGCCTCCTCCCTATCTTCAAGGACCATGTGTTCTTGAGTAGATTCATTTGATCCAATGTCTAGATTTTCCTCAGCTTGAGGATGAGAATTTCATACTTATTAACCCCTTCCTACATGTCACAAAATATTTTGCAAAAAAAAGTGAGAGATGATGTTAAGTGAAGTTTATTTATGCAAGCAAACAAAGTGATAAGAAATGATGCTATAAGTGAGAAAAGTTTCTTCTAGCTTTATATGCTCATCCATACCAGTAGAAGGAAGTGATCTTGACCCCTCTCCAACAAGCATTGTTTGAACTTGGGTCTCCTCCCTAACTTCAAGGTCCATGTGTTCTTCAATGGATTTGTTTGATCCAATATCTAGATTTGGCTCGACTCCAGCTTGAGAAATTCCTACTTGTTGTTTGAATTTACATGCAAGCAAAGAAAGTGAGAGACTATGAGTTATCTAAGTGGAGTTGAAACAAATTAAATCAAATATTCTTGAAATTAAGAATTCTATGGAACAAAAACAATTGGAAATAGATGATAAAGAATTTAGGTAATGTCTATGCAAGATGACTATTGGAAATATATTTATAAGCAAAAAAAATTGAGGTGTTAATAAAAGTCATAAACACACACTTGAGAGAGAGAGAGAAGAAACAAGCATGTACCTTTTTTTCTTTCTATGATAATTTTCCAAGTTTTGTTCACGCCTCTTTTGTTCTTCTTCTTTTGACAATTTTTGTTGAGATGCATTTTTTCTTGTTCTTTGTTGTCCCATTTTCTTCTTCAACTTAAAGATGACTCAAAACAAGTTCTCTACCAACTTAGTTAAATTCTCCTCCAAATTTTTCCTTGATTGATAAAAATGAAAAATTGTCTCTCCAATATTTACCTCCTTGATAAATGTGCAAAAACCTCTTCTCCAAAATATGTGCTCCAAGTGATATAAATGAGAGTTAATCTTGCTATTTGATATCCTGAATAATGAAGAATAAGCTTCTATTTATATGCATATGGGATGGGAAAAAAATTATTCTAGTGTACATGGAATAACTAGATCCTAGTTTAAATGAATCAAGTAGTAAACAAACAAGTTATTTCATTGTGGAGTTTGTTGTTATTTAATGCATATGTATGCACAATATATCTAGTAATTTTAGAATTTTGTTAAAGTGTCAAAAATGTATAATAGAGGTATAATTTGAATTGAATTTTCTTAATTATATTTGAATTGAATTTCAAGTTACTTGTCAAAAAGAATATATTTTGTTCTCAACTCAATGGTTCATATTGCTTAAGTCATTTTAAAAAATATATTTATTGTGATCAACATGAATGAACTTAATTATAAAGTGGCATTGATTTACTAAAATTCTACTAGAGATCAAATGTATATTGAATATAAGGAAATGTAAGTTGTAAGAGATCATCAAATAAACAAACATGTATGTATATTGAATATTTAAAGCAAATGCATACATATATCATGTGTAAACATGTAACCATAAGCAAACACATGTACATACATGTAAAGAGATTCAATGTATAAACATAACACATGTTATAAGCAAAGAGGAAAATGTATGTATATAACATATACGAAAATGTATGTACATATCATATAAGAAAATTAATGTAAATTAGAGATCATCAAATGCTGAATACTAAAGATCAACAATTAATCAAATGTATGTATATCATATAAGCAAATGCAAGTTAGAGATCATCAAATCTCAAATACTAAAGATCATCATATAAGCAAATACATGTAGTAAAGATCATAAATATAGTGTGCAAGGCCTAATATGAATGTCAACTCCTAGTCGAACGACCATCTGAATGTGAATGGTCTTGTTCTGATAGATGTGCTGAGCCTTGCAAATAAAATTGTATACAAAATGTGTTAAATACATATAATTTATATTAGATAAATTTTATGAAAGTTATTTTAAATGAACTTGTATTTTTAAATATCTATCTAGATCTATGCATACATAAATATTGCATGTAGATATACACGTGTATATAGAAAAATCTAAAACTAACATGCCCACTAGCAACAGATTCATCCATAGAGTCAAGTCGATCATGTACATGATCTGGACCAAGGCTAAGAGTGACATGAGGTATGTCCACTCATAACAATATATATACATATATATCAACTTACATGAATATCTAGTTAAAACAAATATTTAAAAATAATTAAAAAAGAATTGAAATATGCACATCATCTAATATCGGATGACCTAAGTCCTCTGAAACGGTCGCCTCCACCATATCCACCAAACAGTCAAGTGATGAATCAACATCTGCATCCATCTGATCTATCCCATGTTGTGCCAGAAATGATGAATGTAGAGGACTATGAAGGTGAGATGGCATCGGCGATGATGAACCAAAACCAATCAACATAACAGTAAAACCCATAGTCTGTGTAGCTGTCGAATGAACTATAGGTGGATCTTGATGCACACTAGTACTCGGCTAAGAGTGATGGGATCCTAGAGCTAAACAGAATCCATGTGCCAAACGATCTTTGACATTCTCTATACCGATCCCATAGTTTGATGCAATGTGGGAATATGCCTCCAAAAAGTCCTTAGACAAACAATGTAGAGTCCTATGTGCCATATCTCTTGTAAGTGCATCAAGTTGTGTAGGAGTAGGGATGTCAGCCACTGTAAAAGGATCCATGGTGGTCCACTATGCTAAAAATGGTGTAGATGGGGAACGTCTAGACATCAAATACTAACCTACACAATCATCAGATATCCTATTGGTGGCAACTACAATGTCACCTATAGTGTCAATCGCTTCCTTTTGGGAAGCAACAACAACCTCATTTGCTATGGGGGCTAGAGCTGGGGTGAGAGCAGGAGATCTCTCACCAACCAATGCCCTAAACACTAGGGCTAGTCTAGTTGCTCGACGATAGGTGGGCCTATCAGAAATCTTGCCATGCCCCTAACCAGCATATGGTGGAATGTCTAGGTAGTTAACTTTGAGGTCCAAATGGACCTCAACATACAACTATTGAACAAAATATAATGGAATCTAGTCATTGTTTGGGTATTTACCATGTGCTATGAGAAATCATGGGTAGATCAATTCAACCATAGAACGATCAACACATCTAGTGACCTGGTATCCCCTAACCTTATGTACATTTTGATAAAAAGGAAAATAAGTGTTTTTTATCATTTCTTTGGTCACACTATCCTATATTTGTTTAAGGGGAACATCACCATGTACTTCTTCCCGCATATAGGAAAGAATAGTAGCTACTCTATTTGGGGAAAATGCACTAGTCCTCTCAAGTTCATCTCTTAGTTTTTCTAAACTATGTAATATTGACATGCATGGTTCATAATATATCCCTAGGTTTGCACCTTGTGCTAATGAGTCTCTCAATTTTTTAATCTCATTAGTGTTATTTACAAATAAAGAATCTAGAGGTGGAACATGATCTGCATTTTCCATGTTATTTATATGTATGTACACCTAAAAGAGCAATGAGACCTTGGTAAATAATATATCTAGATAAAGGGAATACAAATATAAAATAGTTGTAATAATTCATCTACTCATCAATAATATTTTCATACCATTAACTAGTATGTGCAGGATCATCATGGAAAAAACAGGCCCTTAAGTGGCAAAAAAATAAAAAAAATCAGAGTTAGGCAACTTGATGTAAAAATTTGAATAAGTTATCTATATTATTTCAAAAATATATAAGAATAGAATCTGTATAAAATTAAATGTATTTTCTAAACTACTAGGTTTGTTTTAAAAATAAAAATCTATTTGGTGAAAATTTGAAATTTCAAGAGTACTTAAATTTCAGGAAAATAAGTAGGTGTCTGCCTAACCACCCTAACCACAATAAAATGATAATATTTTTAATAAGATTTTAGATATAAGTAGAGAACTCATGTATAGATGTGATGCATATTTTTTCTAATTTTTTCCAAGTAAATAATTAATTATTAATTTTATTACAACTTTTAAAAAATATAAAACTTATGTCGACCACCTTAACTTGGTCAAAACTTCATGAAATTCAATTTTATTTTTTTAATCCTATAGTATACAAAGCATAGAATGTGATGCATGTTTTGGATTCAAAAAATGTGATATTTTTTGAAAGCTATAGATGTTTTTCAATCAGCCTATTAATTAGGACTTTAGTCATAATTCAAAAAGAAAATTAATAATAATTATTTATTAAATTCAAATTAAAGCATAATTTATATTGATGAAATGCTGAGAATCTCCTTTAAAAACCCTTTTTATTTCATCATTTTTGGGTAAAAAAAGTTGTTAGCCACATGGGCCATCATACCACTTACATATTGCCACTTTTTGACCCATCATGATCCTGCACATGTACCCTAACAAAAAAACATTCAACATCTATCATAGTTTTTAATAATTTCAAAAAATTCAAATTACTAGATTGCACATAAAACATAATCTAAAGCAATTCTAAAATTTAAATTTAAAACATAATCTAAAATAGTTCTAAAATTTAAATTACTAGATTGCACACAAAGCATCATTACTTAACATTGGTGGTCATGTAAAATCAATCCAATCATTATTGAAGGCACAAATAAGAGAAGAAAATGAGATAGATGAAGATGTCCCTTATAAGGTTCAATGTAATGATGGAAAATAAAGATGAAAAGTATTGAGGACCTATATTTTATTTTAATGGCATAATAAGATAGTTCCCTCTACTAGCAAATGAAAAATCGTATGTGCTTTGAATTGTGTAATTATTGAAATTGACACCCTATGATTTGATAGAAATTAGGATATATTGATTGATCTAAATGGAGCTATATCAACTAATTGTAAATCTATTATAAGTGACATAAAGCCTCAATGTCTCATTTGTATTAAAATATGGGGATGATGTGGCTATTTTAAGGCCCAAAATTTCATGTGTTAATAGCATAAACATATAACATTAAGTTTTTTGGGAGTTTGTACCAAATACCTTTTTCCAAACACAACTTTTGTTTAAAATACCTCAAGACCTATGAATGAAATTAAAAATTTCCTAACTTAAAGACCATCAAGGAAGGTCTTAATGCCATATGTGGCTTCCTTTGCCTATTATATAAAATTCAACTAAAATAGCTTTTAAGAAATAGTTCCACAAAATTAAAGGGGTCCAACCATGTTTTCAATTAATTTAAAACTATTATTTTAAGATTTTTTAATTTTTAAATAAATATATAAATTTCTTACATTATTTTGAATTAAAATGATAATAGTGGACATAAATTACACAAAATTGAATGTTATTAAAATTTTGGTTAAAAAGTAAGAAGGTTAACCTTTAAAGCCATTGAGGAAGGTATTGAGCTACTACAAGTGGTTTATCCATGAAGGCATTGAAGTCTCATAAAGAAAGTAAATACAAGAGGAAGGAAAATATAGATGATTTCCTCACAAGTATATAAATGTTTCTACTTGATTATTTATTTCATCCTAGAAAGAAACTATAAATGTTGTTTATCCTATAAATTTTAGCATATTAATAATCTTAGATGCATGTGACTTGTTAGCTTCCTTTTTCATTCCTAATCAAAATGTGGTGAAGGGGAAATAATACCCATCCAATAAGTGTTCCCCAATCCCTTGAAAAGGAAAACTTGTGTATTATCCAACTTGGCTATCATTGTTAGGATTCTAGCTTCTAGTTCTACTATTTTTAGAATACTACTTGAGCCTAGAATTATGGCTCCCTTCTCTCTCCTATGGATGAAGATCCCTCTAAGATTGGTTGTTCCACCTCTTTGAATGAGATTAGTAACAAGGTTTATGAGTGTGTTAAATAGGGGAAGAGGTTGGGTATATAATGTACTTTAGACATGGTTGTTGAATTTAAAATTATTTAGACCATGAGAGGGTTGAAATTTTTTAAAATAATTCTAGAAGACAACTATAATCTATAACATAGCATCCTTAAATGGTTCAAATTTTAAATGAAACAATGAAAGAAAGAATAAGAAAACAAATATTAGTGTAAAATTATTTGAAAATAATTGGGGATAAAAATATCTAATTTAATAGTTGTTAACATAAATGAACTTCAAAATAGGATTATGTAAGTGAAAAAAAAGTTCTATTGCCTTCATTGAACCTAAATTTATCTAGTTAAGATATGTCTAAAATTAAGAATTCACACTAGAATATCAATATTCCATAAGAATCTCATAAAGAGGATGAATTTAATGGAAGATAATATAAAATCCTCCATGTGAAGTTGAATTTTATCATTAAATTATGATTGAATCATCTCAATTATATAGCCAAGAACAATAAAAAATTATAGATTGGAACGCAAAATAATCACACATTTATCATATTTTTATATGTATAAAGTTTAGATACCATCAAACTATTTAAACTTATAGATTGCATAAAGCTATAAATTGAATCATTAAAACTAATTTATTAAGAATCAAATCTAATAAAGTTTGACTTCATATTGCATACTTGTTATAAATATCTCACTAATCCAACCATACATTTTATATATGTTAAAAAATATATAATTTAACAGTTTATACAACTTCTAATTATGATAATACATCTAGAATCAAACATGACCCAAATGTAGGATAAAGACAAGAATCTTAATCTATACCATTATTTTGAGTTTGGTTTAATAGAAATTGAAAAAAAATATAATCATGAAAAAAACAATGAATAAACTAAGGATCATTTTAACAATGGTGAATTAGTGCCTAAAGATTGGCCTAGAAAAATTATAATATTCAACATTCTCATCACAAAAGATATATGAAAACTAAGGTTTATTTGGTTATATATTTTTATAGATTTAAAATTTGAATATTTATTACTATAACATGTTCATTACAATTATATTTTTAAATAATATTGTAATAATTTATTATGTCTTTAAATTTTGTTTTGTGGATTTTAATGTTGCTTTTTATATTTAAGTTAGAGTAAGTAGAATCTAATGAGAGACCTTAAAAAGATTCAAGTAATTTATGTTTTCCTTAAAATTACAATTATTGCTCGATTAAATAGATTATTGATTGTATTTAGATTTCAAAATTAGAAATACTTTAAAATTATAGAACCATATTATCCTTTGATACAAAAAGCTATGTCAAGGATTATTTGTATCTTCCTCATAATTATGTTTTACATATTGAATATTTCAAGGAGGATTGTGTGGATGATTTGAAAGTTGAAGCAAAGATTGGTTGAGATTGACAAAGGATATTTTGATAAAATCCAAAATCCTAAGAATAGAGAAGATGGTGAGTCATATTTTAATAGACCTTATCTTCACTCCTACTCAAATGCAACCTTTCCAACCAATATATTGGATTGCAAAATAAGTAATAGATATATATTCAAACTTACTCCTAATTCCCCTCCATTTACCCCACCATTAGATATGCATATTGGTATTCACCTACTCAAGTTTTATGAGACCCTAGGTGGCTTTGTGAATACATCAAAAATATTATGCATGATTTCTAAGAATTTAATGGCGATGGATTGATATATTCCAAGAATTTATAAATGAAGTATATATTCATATATATTTATTTTTTTGAGTGTTTAAAATTAGTTAAAATTTTCTTTGAGGAATTTATGCAAATATGACATCTTAGAAAGATAATTTCATGTCATTTTGGTGAAGTCATAACTTAACTTTTAATTTATCATTTATGGGAATGACATCTTCGAGAAGTTTATAGAAGGCCATAGATGGAAAGCCACTTTTGAATTAAATTTAGTTATTGAATTTGTATTTTTTGGATGCGCATTTAGATTTAAATTTACATGTCAAAGTCACAATGTCCTACTCTTGATTAAATTCCTTAATGGTCTTGGAATGGATGCATTTAGATGGAGAAGGATTTCAAAAGGCTCATGGTACTTGTGGACCCCTCAAAGGCATGATATATAACACATGAACTTTATTTATGAAATTTGGTGTTTAGTTGTTGGCTTCTAGTACATGAATGTTATATATAAGGTGGAATTCTTAGTTGAGACTCTCAATCTTCCATTGTTGGTTTCTAGTGTGATTATACAATATGAGCCAAGTATTAATTTCTAATGGTAATTATTGAAAGAAGGTATATAAATTATTTTAGCATCTTAATTCTCATACAAAGTTGTCTTAGTCAATTTCTCAATGTATGAGTTCCATATATTTGTAAATTTTTCTTAATATAAAAACATATTTTATTTCATTAATTAACCTATCTATTCCATGTTACAAAGGATGCTCTTATTTTAAATTATAAGTATATAATTAAAAATTAATTAGTAATTTTCAAGATAGAGTACACACAATTTCTTTAGTTAAAATAAAATAATATTCTTATTTCAATGAAAGTTATGTAGAGTGGTAGCTTGAATTTTTGAAAATATTTCTTTCATACATACTAAATTTTTATCATTACATTATGAGTGAATCATCTCAATTATATAGCCAAGCACATCAAAAATTTATATATTGGAAATATAAATAATCACACATTTATCATATTTTTATATGTATAAAGTTTCTACCATCGAACTATTTATACTTATAGATTAAATTATTTTTGAATTTGGTTATTTGGGTTCAACATGTCATGCTATAGGATTTTCTTGTGTTTTCACCATGTTGTCATGTGTAGATAGCTATGTATTTTATAGGTGTATGAATTTTAGAGAAAGGAAAGGTTGAACAAAATGCATAAGGATGAGATGGAGCCTTGTTTACCTTAGGATTTGGTTGAGGCTCCCTTTGAGCATAATCGAGGGGTGGTTGGTCCTCTTGTAGACATGACTAATTTAGAAGGTCTTGTCAAGAGAAATTTAGAGGAGATTGCTAGAGACAAGAATCATGTTACAGTTGGATTAGTTGGAGTTAATTGCCTCTACCATTCTCTTGAATTGCAACATTCACCTCTTGGTATTCCTTCTAATAATTTAAAAATATGAAGAAGGTTCAAGTTTAGAAGATTATAGGAACCCTTTATTCCCTTTGGTCTCAAGTTTGGAAACTAAAGATGGAAACTCCATTACAAAGGAACTAGATTCATTCATGGAAAAGAATAAGGTTGAAAATAAGATATAGTTGCTTGAAGAATTTTGGATTCAAGTTTTCAAATGATAGATCTACTAATGTTTTTGGTAAAACGAACCTATTTATTAGATACATTGCCACTATTTGTGGAGTATTTCTAATTGGATGTTATTTTTCTTGTTGTTGTTCCATGCCAATATGATTCATCAATTTTTGTCTCTTTATTGGTCTTTGTAAAATGGTGGGTCCCTTTCAAAATTTCAATTTCTAATTCATAAATTCAACCAAAAGTATTTACCCTAAAATTAAAATATAAATCTAAACTTTAAAATAGTCTTTTTTGATATTATATAATAGCCTCATGTATTTAATTTATAAATCCTATTATTCTTTATGTTTAATTTCAAATTTTTAATGCTCGAGCAAGTATAGGTTACAAGTGCACTCTTTACATTTTTTTTCTCTTTCTTTTGTACTATTTTTTATATGGGTGTCTTATATGCATTGCCTCAAACATATAATTTTGATGTCCTATACCTAGTTCTAAGTGTAGTTTTATGAATGTATTCCTCCTTTATTCTTTGCTAATTGTAAATGAATATTAGACCTATTTTTAAAAATATGGCCACCCCTCTCAATCAGTAAAATAAGTCATCTATTTTAGGTGGTGGATATTAATATTAATTGTTTATTTATTAAACATGTACATAATCAAGACAACTTGGAAAAGTGTCTTATCTTTCTTTTTCATAAAAATAGTTGGAGCATCCCATGGCAAGACACTAGAACATATAAATCCTTTCTTTAAAATGTCATTTAGGAAATCCTTTAATTAATGCAAACATGAAGTGTTTGTTCAATAGGGATCTCTAGATATAGGGGCTAATTCATGCAAGAACTTTATTAAAAAATAAAACACCCATTTAGGATGAAACATGAGGAGTTCATTCTAGAAAAGACATCCTAAGACTTTTGTAATGGAGGTTTATTTTCATTTGAATGGTTCTCATTCACTTTTACTAAATAAAAATTAACAACGAACAAAGCACACCCTTTTCTTTATTCTCTTTTGAGTTGTAAAATAAAAAAATTAATAATACCTTCATTCCTTCTAATCCTAATAGAACTATTTTATTATACATTTCATTCAAAAAATCTAGTTTCTTTCCTCTAAATTTATTCTTCGATTCATACATTTAGAATCAACCATTTTTGGAGTAATGTCATAAGACTCAAAGGAAAAATATGAATAATTTTATCCAAGTTTCCATTGTATGCACCCTAAGTTATAATTTTAGAATCATGGTATCATTTATAAACTGTCTTTGGGACATGTACACAACTCAACACTACCTCTTTTAACAAGGATTTAGATTTTAAGTTGAATTTCTAAACTATCTAAGGTGATACAAAATAGTAATAAGAACCTAATTATATTAATATTTTAAGATATAAAAGTTATTAATTGTACTTCATAGCTCTAGGTATGACATTTTCACATCATTATCACCATGCTCCCTAGCTTTCTTTGTACCATGTCATATCCACCATGAATGAGGCCCATTTTTCTAAAGGTCCTATATATACAAAAATAATTAGATAAACCTTCACCAATGTTTGCAAATGTTTTAATTCTAATTGATTACCACTTTATACCTTTTACCAATTTATAATTTCATATTGATAACTATAACCCTCATTGCAAGGATTTACCAATATAAAAACTTGTAGGGGAATAACTATAATTCCCCATTTTTATAAATAGTCTAGATTACCTAAGTTCCAATTGAAGTTTTGTTAGAGTGTAATATAATATTTTTAGCTCTAATCAATGGTTCTAGATTAATTGTTTCAAATCCCTCAAAAAATTATACTCATTAGAGAGGTTGTGCATTAATAAATCTTACCAATTAGGGATCATATTTGTATTTATACTTTCATACCACAATAATTAGCATAACTTATCAACCTCAATGAGGGAAATAGTCACTATTATGGTTCACATTTTTATTTACCAATAATTCATTATTGTGGGTTGAACAAAATAATCCATCCTATACAAAATTATAAAGATATATGGTTATCAACAATAATTTTAGTCACAAATATAACCAAAAGAAATTACCATGAATTGTTTGATATAATGCCTCAAATAAATTTGTTAATGTTCAGGGAAGGCTTTAGAAACATTAAAACAAATGCAATTGGAGTGCCCTGGTAGAAATGTATGCAAAACATGGAAGCATAGACAAGGCATGTTAATTTTTTGACAAATTTTAGAAATGGGTTTGTAAAATCTTTCAAACAACTGCAACACCATTTATTCAACACTCCCTAGCTATGCCAAAATTGTAGCTTTGGAATAGGGTATGAACATTCATCAAAGCATGATAGAAATAGTGTTTATTGAAAAGGATTTAGAAACTTCCAAGAAAATGCAATTTCAAAAAAAGAAATGTAGTTTGAAATCTATAAATTTGAAACATCATTTCGCATTTAGGGTTTAAAAATTTCTCAAACAAATGCATTTTGAAATCTATGAAATTCAAAGTTAACCAACCTATCAGTTATGGAGGTTGAGTTGATGAACTATGGCTATGGAGGTTGGGTTGATACACGTTTTTCTTGTTCGGTTTAATGTTCATGTTCGGGTTCGTTGTTTGTGCATACATAGTTTGAACATAGAGAAAGTGTGTATAATGTGACAGTGGCAATTTATTTATTTATTTATTTTCCCTATTTCAAGGAGTTCAGTCGAACACCCATTTGAGCGAGCCCCATAAAATATTAAATTTTTATTCGTATGGTTGGGGGTTTAGTCAAACAGGTGGTTCAACTGAACCCATGTGTTTGGCCGAACCCCAAATTAGGTTCGAGCGAACTAGAGAGTTTGACCAAACTCCTTGACATTGTGGAAAAACAAAAAAATCAAATTTCCTTCCTCAAAAAATTTGTAAACCACTATTGTGGCTTAACCCAGAATGAAACACAAATAACATAAAGTAAATCAACACAATGAACACCATTTTTTTACGAGGAAAGCCAAATAAGGGAAAACCCACATTGAGGGTTAACTCATAATATAAAGATATTATAAAACTGAATATAGAGGCTCACTACCCAGAAGAGGACTCACTATCCAAACTTACAAAGGCTCACTTCCTACAGAAAGAACTCACTATCCAACAAGGAGGCTCACTGCCTATAGATACAAAAGAGAATAAAAGATAAACCACAATAATTAACACACATCCACAACTTTGAATAAGGATTGCAAAAACCTTTAGCTTACTACCTTAAGGAATCCAACACAATAAAGAACTATTGTCTCAACTCACTCACAAACACTCTTCTACTCTTATGATTTGTAGCTCACTTTTGTCACTTTGCATCACACTATCATACAATTCTTCACAATTTGACTTGCTTTTATACCATCCTCAACCTTATAAACTTTCTCCAAGGTCAAACACAAATACCTTGTTTCATAAATTCAAATTAGGTCAGCAACTCAACATTCATGTGGTGGAAAGGAATGAGAGTGGACCAATAAAAACATTTTTCAAGATCAAAAAATAATATATCGAATCAACCACATGCTTCCTTAATTATATCTTATTCTTCAAATGAAGTGTAAACACCAAGTTGGACAAACCTAATGAAAAAAAAAAATGAACATTGATGTACACACTTTCGAACAAGAAGATGACATGTAAAGTCCACAACACACTTCATTATGCAAGAGAATACATCTCATATTTCTTTAGATACATCCCTAGCAAATGCAATATGCTTCAAACTTTGAACACCTTTCACCAGTTCATCTAGACTGTGCAAACCCATACTAAAACACTGAAACATAACTTCCAAATCACCAAGTTCAACCTTCTTTACCAAAACCCAGAGAAAACCATCTCAATACATATCCCAGATCCACAAGATCTGAAACAAAAAAACAGAGGAATGCAGAGCAAAAACATTTCTCTTAGTCCATAGAAGATCAAATTTGCTAGAACAATTCACACACAGGTGAACATAACTTTCATGTACTATCACACCATAAGTGAAAACTTAGGATATATCACCAAAAGATCATAATTATCAAATCTTCATATCCACACAAGCACAGGATCAACATAGGAGAAACATGAAGCACATACTAGAGTACACTCTGAACACATTCATCACTCTGACTTCTCTTCTTTATTAATCTTCTCAAAATCACTTGGAAACTCATAAACACAATGCATCTACAATGACATAAAGATAACTCCATGTACTCAAAACATTTCAACATCATCTCATCTATACATGTACAATTTGTAACATACTGAACTATGTTGACATCATTGGCAACATTAATGACAACACCACCAGACTAGCTCATACTTGCAATAGATGCATGCAGACTTTGACATGATGCTTGAATATTGAATGTACTCAAAATTCTTGATAATCAGCTCTTGAATTCTCTCTTGATCTTAAACTTTCTATTAGGAATGCTCTCTTGAAATTCTTAGGTGAAAATAAGTGAAACAACCTTGTATTTATACTTGTTTATGCCAAATTTCCTGAAATTACAACACTACAAGCTGACATTAGATCTAGGATAATAAAATCTCACCAAGAATTTGAATTTAAAATAGGTCCAAGCTAAGCAAGAATCATATTATAGTTGAGGCATATGAGCCCCTATAGCCTAAGCTTGGGACACAAATTTCAAGAAATTTAAGTTCTATGCTTAATTAGGATCAAGCCCCAAAACTTAGGTGGGACCCATATGCCCAAGGTGGCTTATGAGTCCCAAATAACTAAATCTAGAACACATAAACACAAAATATTAAATTGTGATTGGCCATTTGATAAGTGTTAGGATTATCCTTAGAAAAATGCATTTAATAAGACTTGTGGATGCAAAATAAAATCAATTAAAACATAAAGAAGTCATGATTTCATGGGAGGGCCCAAAAAAGTGTGAAAATGTAAATGGATACATTTTTTTACACTACAGTTTCTATAGTGTCTCTTTCCTTAATCTCTCAATATCTTCTTTATCTCTTCTCATAAGAGTACTGACTCTTTTCTTTATCATGAATTTCTTGTTGGAACATTGTGTCTCAATCTCACAGGCTGAAACCTTTGGAAGAGGAAAGTCGGTGTGACATTCCTTCTGTCTAGCCAACTGGTAGTTTAGTAACCTTGTGGTTTGTACAAGTCACCGAGACAATGCTTCTATCTTGCTGACTGGTATTGTCACTGTGACTTGTAGCATTCGTTGTGACTCTCTACCGAGTGGAGATCTCTGGCTGACAGGTTGATGTCTAAAGGTGATCGGGGAGACTTGTGGTGAAAGAAGTTTTTAGGGAGAGACTTGGACGTTTGATATGTCTTATACCAACAAGAGAATTCTCGCTGACAGTTATACACTAGTGGTCATTGGAGTAACTCATATGTTTCAGTATGTAGTATTACCGATATGGAAAGTCTCGTTGACAACTTTACACTTGGAGTCTTCATGGTAACACAAAGGCTTCGGTGTGAACTCTTGGCAGTGGGTGTTGGTCTCACCAATGCTGTGGGGTGTCTTTGGTTTAACTCCTGGCAAAAGATTGTCTTGGGGTAACTCAGAGACTTCAGTAAGAACTCTCAGCAATAGCGGTAAGTCTTGCCGATGATTGTTAGTTTCGGTATGACTTGAAGGGCTCGGTATGATCTCTTGGAAAATAGCGATTGTTTCACCAAATGGAATATTGATGTCTAAGTGACTTGAGGACTTCGGTATGATGTCTCATCGAATAATGATGGTCTTGCTGAATAGCAATACATGTGATGGATATCGGTATGATGTCTTGGCGACAAGGGGAAGTCTAAGCGACAACTTGTGAATTCGATGTAACGTCTTGCTGATAGTCAGGACTCTTGGCGATAATGATGATCTAGCTTTATGGAATTAGGGAGACACAGTTAGTGTCTCAATGACATGTGACACAAGTTGAACGCCTTTGACCAAGTGATGACTATCCTACATGGTGTGTTTGTGACCAATCAGAGAAGTTGAATGGGAATCATTGGAAGTTATTCTGTTGTGGTCATTTTGTGTGGAAGTTCAACAGACCAGTGATGACATGTATATACTTTGGAATTGTAGATGATGTTCGGTTTGATGGATGTTCGATAAATGTTTGATGCACAGTTGGATGAACAGTTCGATGTATGATCAGTGTGAATTCAATTCTAAAAGGTTGTAACTTGAATGTTCTGTACAAGGTTGATCATTGAATCTATTGCTGTAATTTGACATCAGAAAGATAAGTCTAATCTCTATATGTAATCTTCATTACTGTAATACAAAGTGACTTCTCTTGGTGTGGTGGGTTTTTCTCCCATAAGGGTTTTCCCACGTATATCTGGTGTTCATGTGTGTATATTCACTTCTCTATTTCTATTATTTCTTTCAAGTGTATCTTATTTGGACTGTAATTGAAAATTTAAAAGTATCTATGCATTCTTCCCTGATTTTTTGACGTTAGGAGAGTTGCTTTCGTACCTCAACTTTCCTTACAAGTGGTATCATAGCTTGGCTAGTTGTGTTATTCTTGTGGGTACATTGGGTTTTTTTGTGTCAATTTTTATTCAGTGGGAGTCTTTTAGAAGTTTGGTAATTTGAATTACAAGTTAAGATGGAAAGCACGTTGGGAAAGATTAAAATTAAGAAATTCAATGGCAGCAATTTTGAGTTGTGGAAACTTAAAATGGAAGATCTATTAGTTGATCGTGATCTATGGCTTGTTGTGTCTGGAATGAAGCCTACAAGCATGAAGCAAGAAGATTGGGACCTTGCAGATAGAAAATAAAAGGGGTTGATAAGGCTCTATTTAGCAGACTATGTTCTTCTGAATGTTCATGAAGAAAAGACTGCATCTTCCTTGTGGAAAAGACTGATAGCTATTTATCAGGGCAAGTCCTTGGTGAATAAATTGTTCTTGAGGAAGAAGTTGTACTCTTTGAGAATGAATGAAGGAGGATCTGTTGTTGATCACTTGAATGCATTCAACATGTTGATTGCACAGTTAACATATGTGGGCATGAAGATTGATGAAGAGGATCGTTGTATGCTTTTATTGTGTTCTTTGCTAGATTCTTGGGATCACCTGGTGATGGATTTTAAGAGTACGACATCCACTTTTAAGATGGAAGATGTTGTTTCTTCTTTGTTATCAGAAGAGATGAGAAGGAAATCTTCTGAGATGGCGAAGGAGGCTCTTGCTATTAGAGGCAGATTGAAAGATAAACGAAAGAAGAAGGACAAGAAGTCCAAATCAAAATTAGAGGGGAGATCAAAGTCTCCTAGCAAGAAGTCCAAGGTGAAGTGCTAGAATTGTGGGCAACCTAGTCATGTCTGAAAGGATTGTAAAGAGGAGAAAAAGAAGAATAATTCTTCTAACAATTATTCTTCTCAGAGTGATGCAGACGCTTTCATTGCAGCCTTGGCTACACAGGCATCTGATGATGTCTAGCTGATTGATTCTGGAGCATCTTTTCACATGACATCTCATAGAGACTAGTTTATGAAGTATGAAGAATACGATAGTGGAAATGTGTACTTGGAAAGTGATTCATATTTAGAGATTGTTGGTCGTGGAAGAGTCAGAATCCAATTCCCTAATGGAAGAGTGAAGGGAATCAAGGATGTGATACATATACCAGGTCTGGCTCAAAATCTGCTATCTATCAGTAAGCTAAATGATATTGGAGTGCAAGTCACGTTCTCTGAAAATGGTTGGAAGATGAATAGAGGCTCAATGGTGCTAGTAAGGGGTGCTCATATTGGTACCTTGTATAAGCTAGATGCACATGTTGTTCAATGCAACAATGTCTCTATAAAGTAACAAAAAGCTACTCATGGAGGAAAAGAGGGAAATGTTCCTAATTGTGTAAACTCTATGGAAGTTAAACTTTCAGTAGAAAAGACTATGCTTTGGCATCATAGGCTAGGCCACAATGGTGAGAAAGGTTTAAAAACCTTGAAGAATAAAAACCTGGTTGAAGGGCTTGATGATTGTAACCTTGAATTTGAATTCTCTGAACACTATATATATGGAAAACAACACCCTATTTCATTTTATTTCAGTCCTCACAAATCTTTTGGTTTGCTTGATATATGTACATTATGATGTTTCTGGTCTTGTGAATGTTCCTTTGTCTAATTCAAGGTACTATGTATCATTTATTGATGATTATTCAAGAAGGGAATTTGTCTATTTTTTGAAAAGTAAATCATAAGTGTTCAATCGATTTAAGGAATTTAAGAACCTTGTAGAAAATTAGACTGGAAGGAAAATAAAATTTTTAAGGACTGATAATGGCGATGAATTTTGTTCTAATGATTTTGAGAGGTACTGTAAAGATCATGGAATTAAAAGACATAAAACTACACCTTACACTCCGCAACAAAATGGAGTTGTAGAAGGGCTCATCAGGATAGTGATGGAGAGAGCATGAAGTACGCTGAGTAGTACTGGTTTGGAGGAGAATTTTTGGGCTAAGGCAGTTGCTACATCATGTTACTTAACAAACCATTCTCCCAATTCTGCTCTTGTTGAGAAAACACCTTTGGAAGCATGGTCTGGTAAGAACCCCTCTTTAAGACATATTCATGTTTTCGGCTGTGAGGCATATCCATATGTGCCAAATGAGAAAATATCTAAATTGGAGAACAAGGTTGTTAAATGTATATTTATTGGCTATAGTGTTGGCATAAAAGGATACAAGCTTTGGAATCTTGATACAGAAAAGGTTCTATACAATAGAAGTGTTTTCTTTCGTGAGCTGAAGCCTTCTACCTTGGATCTACAGTCAGAGACAAAATCAGAAAACAAAAGGGATGTAGTTGAAATTCCTCTGACACCAGAGAAAGAGGAATTGAAAATTCAAAATGTACCTAAAACTGAGGAGAGCTCAAGTAGTTTTAAAAGTTCTGAAGAAGAAGAACCTTAGCCTTAGCAATTGAGGAGGTCAACTCGTGAAAGAAAGCAACTTGATAGGTATGGGTTCTGTTTGATAGATTCTACTTGTGCCTATGCTTTAATTTCTAGCACTGATGAGCCTAGGACTGTGAAAGAGGCATTTAGAATGTCTAATTCAAACTCTTGGTTGGAAGCCATGAATGAAGAAATGGCATCATTAGAAAAGAATGATACTTGGAGTTTGAAGCCCTTGCCTGAAGGAAAAAAAGTTGTTGGCTGCAAATGGGTATTTAAAAAGAAAATAGGTCTGGATGGCAGTGTGGAAAAATATAAGGCAAGGTTGGTTGCAAAGGGTTATTCCCAAGTAGAGGGAATTGATTATGGAGAATTTTTTTCTCTTGTAGCTAAGTTGACATTCATTAGATTTATTTTGTCACTTGCAGTAGCGTATGACTTAGAGGTTGAACAGATGGATGTGAAGACAACATTTCTTCATGGTGATCTTGAAGAAGAAATCTATATGTCCCAACCTAAGCACTTTGTGGAGAAAGGTAAAGAGAAACTAGTTTGTAAGTTGAAAAAATCTTTGTATGGTTTAAAACAGTCTCCTAGAATGTGGTATCAAAAGTTTGACACTTTTATTTTTTCATTGGGATTTGTAAGATCAAGATCTAATCATTGTGTCTATTACAAAGCTGAAAGTGATCAATTCCTTATTATTTCTCTCTATGTTGATGATATGTTGTTCATAGGCAATAGTAAGTTAATGATTTCTGATCTTAAGTCTCAGTTGTCTGCAAAGTTTGAAATGAAATATCTTGGTGTAACAAGGTATATTTTGGGAATGGAAATAACCAGGGACAAAAAGAATAGAAAAATTTGGCTCCGCCGGAGTAAGTATATCAAGACTGTTCTAGAGAGATTTTGCATGAATGATTGTAAGAAGCTAGCTGTTCCAGTTTTGCAGGGAACGAAGCTATCTGTTGAAGACTATCCAAAATATCCTACTAAGATGGAGGACATGACTAGTGTACCTTATGCTAGTGCGGTTGGAATTCTTATGTATGCAATGGTCTGTACAAGGCTAGACATTGCCCAAGTAGTGGGAGTACTTAGTCAGTTTATGGATAATCCTGGAAGGACACATTGGGATGTTGTGGAAAGGGTATTTAGATATTTGAAGGGAACTTCAGAATATGCTTTGTGTTACCATGGAAACTTGGTTGAATCACAGAGGACTCTCAACATTTGAGGCTATGTGGATTTCTGATTGGGCAAGGGACATTAACAGTAGAAGATCCACTAGTGGAAACATTTTCATGATGAATGGTTTTGCAGTGAGTTGGATGAGTAAGCGGTAGGTTGTAGTCACTTTGTCCACTACAGAGGTAGAATACATGGTAGCTACACATGCCTATAAAGAAGCAATCTGGTAAAAATGTTTGTGTTCTAACATTGGTTTTGATGCAGGAAAAATAATAATTTATTGTGACAGTCAGAGTGCTATTTGTTTGGAAAAGAATCCTACTTTCCATGCCAGGATGAAACATATAGATGTACAATATCATTTTGTATGAGATATGGTGGAGGATGAAAAGGTCTCATTAGAAAAAGTGGATACTCTAGAAAATGTTGCAGATGCATTGACGAAGCCAGTGAGCACATACAAGTTCAGGTGGTGTGCCAATTCGATTGGCCTCATTTCCCATGAATGTTAGTAGTTTTTTTGTCCTCTGGAAGTACCTGTGTGATCTTTGTCAAGTGGGAGATTTCTCAAATATTGTGTCTCAATCTCATAGGCTAAAACCTCTGGAAGAGAAAAGTTGGTGTGACATTCCTTTTGTCTAGCCGACTAGCATTTTAGTAACCTTGTGGTTTGTACAGGTCACTGAGATAATGTTTTTGTCTTGCTAACTGGTGTTGTCTCTATGACTTGTAGTGTTTGTTGTAACCCTCTGTCGAGTGGAGATCTCTGGCTGATAGGTTGATGTCTAAAGGTGATCGGGGAGACTTGTGATGAAAGAAGTTTTTGGGAAGAGACTTGGACATTCGATATGTCTTATACCAACAAGAGAAGTCTCATTGATAGTTATACACTAGTGATCATCAGAGTAACTCATATGTTTTGAATGATTTTTAGTCTTACCAATATGGAAAGTCTCACCAACAGCTTTACACTTGGAGTCTTCGCAATAACACAAACGCCTCGGTGTGAACTCTTGGTGATGGGTGTTGGTCTCACCAATGCTATGGGGTGTCGTCAGTATAACTCCTAGCAAAAGATGGTCTCAGGGTAACTCAAAGACTTCAGTAAGAACTCTCAGCGATAGCGGTAAGTCTTGCCGACGGTTGTTAGTTTCAGTATGACTTGAAGGGCTCAGTATGATCTCCTGGCGAATAGCGATTATTTCACCAAATGGAATACTGATGTCTAAGTGACTTGAGGACTTTGGTATGATGTCTCATCAAATAACGATGGTCTTTCTGAATAGAAATACATGTGATGGATATTGGTATGATGTCTTGGCGACAAGGGGAAGTTTGAGCGGTAGCTTGTGAACTTGGTGTAACATCTTGCCGATGGTCAGGACTCTTGGCTATAATAACAATCTGGCTTTGTGGCATCAGGGAGACACGGTTAGTGTCTCACCGACATGTGACACAGGTTGAATGCATTTGACCAAGTGATGACTATCCTACGTGGTGTGTCTGTGACCAATTAGAGAAGCAGAATGGGAACCATTGGAAGTTAGTCTGTTGTGGCTGTTCTGTGTGGAAGTTCAACACACCAGTGATGACATGTATATACTTTGGAATTACAGATGATGTTCGGTTCGATGGATGTTCGATCAATGTTCGATGCATAGTTGGATGAACAGTTCGATGTATGATCAGTGTGAATTCAATTCTGAAAGGTTGTAACTTGAATGTTCTGTACAAGGTTGATCATTTAATCTGCTATTTTAATTTGACATTAGAAAGATAAGTTTGATCTCTATATTTAATCTTCATTACTATAATACAAAGAGACTTCTCTTGGTGTGGTGGGTTTTTCTCCTGTAAGGGTTTTCCCACGTATATCTGGTGTTCATGTGTGTATGTTCACTTCTCTATTTCTGTTATTGCTTTCAAGTGTATCTTATTTGGATTGCAATTGAAAATTTAAAAGTATCTCTGCATTCTTCCCTAAGGTTTTGACGTTAGGAGAGTTTCTTCCGCACCTCAACTTTCCTTACATTTCTTGCTATACAACTTAGGCAACCTGAGTCCATCCTCATAAGATACTGAGGAAGCAATCTTCTCCAAGGAAAATATCTCCATCTTTGCATCCTCTTCAATAGCCTCCTGTCTTCTTACATTCAACACACCTTTTAGGTCATTTGGAAATTGATCCTCAATCTCACTTCTAGGACAATATTGAATTGCTACCATATATTTAACAATGGCCTCTTCTATTGTTTCCTTGTCTTAATTATTTACATTTGGATACATTTTAGTAGTTTCCTTCAGCATACCAAACTCTACAATACCACTGAACAAAACATCTAACTTCATAGGACTATGCATCCAGGATGAAGGAATTTCCTCTTTCTCTTTTCCCTTATCTTCATATAATTTTTCTTCTTCTCTTGACCTAAAAATATTCTCTCAATAGAAAAATGAAAGCTTTCTTTTCCTTTTCTACTTCCTCTTCACTTTTTGTATCCACTATATTATTTTTCTTTCTTTTTATACTAATCTCTTCCTGAGAGACTTGAGACTCCTTTTTTTAGACCAATTGGGGTCCTTCTTCTTCCTCTTCTTCATCCTCACAACTAACATATTTTTCTCTAGTTTCCTTTTCCTTCTTTCTCCTCTTTAGAGTCTTTCATTACACAGAGGCACTTTAGGTATCTTTCTTCTTAGAATTCCCTGTAGGCATTCTTCAAGAGGATTTTGGAACACCGAGAGAGGAGACTGAGGTCTTACTTGACCTTCTTGCTTTCTATGGAGTAGTATTCAAATGAGCAGATTTTCTTTTGGATTCCTCCATAGGAGCTTCAAGGCCACTAAACTCTCTCTCCAAATCAACCTTCATCTTCTCAACCTTTTCTACAATATCTTTCATTTTCTTCTCTAGGTTTTCTTTGTTGGATTTTCTTCATAGGTACCAAACCTTCCTACTATTGGATCTCTCAGTTTACTCAATACAACCAATGCAAGACCAAAAATTTCATCTTTTGTTACCTCATAACCAAGCTTTGAAACCTAAACTATTCTAGGTTTAATTGATTCCATATAGCAGTAGTCTCTACTAACTATAAATGTTGTCATTTTTATACTTTTCAACAACATTTTCCAAAATCCTTTATCTCTCTTGCATGTGGGATTGAAATGATTGAAAAATCCCCAAAACATAGAGTTCTGGGACTCTAGGACTACAAACCTTCTCAAATGATCTCTTATTTGCACAACTACCAGAATAATATCATCCCATATAACATTTTGAGCACTGGGAAACTCATTTAGAAAGTAAAAAAACAAACAAATAACAAGAGTATCATACCAGAATGGGTACCTTGACTCTTTTGTCTTTTGCAAGTTCTCCATTAACTGTAGTCTCAAAATCTCACACAAATCAATGTCTTCACCTTCCTTCACCATCTAGTGAGTCACACATGTATTGCAATGGCAAATACATAATTCTCTCTAGGTAAACCCACAATAGTGGGTTACAATTTTTCAAGCGAAGAAAATTTATAAATTACCATAAAAAAATTTAAAATGGCTTACCCCTTCTAATGAAGAGGGTTCAAATGAACCCACCCTTCTAATGAATCCCCCCCTTCTAATGAACCCCACTTCAAATGAACCCCCACTTGCACCATATAGGGGGGTTCATTCGAACCCCCTTCACTAGAAGGGGGGTTCGAATAAACACCCTTTTTTTTTACTTTGCTCCTTTAATTGTAAAATTAATGCATTTTTAAAATTTTGAAGCTTAATTTGGAGCTGCAAATGGAGTCAAATATATGAACAAAGTTGGAGAACTATAGTCCTCAAAACAAACTTCCCAACAACTATAAATTTGATGTATTTTACTTTTATTTTTTATTTTAGTTTTTAGTTTTACTAAACATGTAGGTTTTTCACTAAACATCAAGTTCGATGAAAAACCATTGTGGAAAAATAGTAAATTAGTGGATTTAAAAAAAAAAAAATGTATGCACTAGGTATTTATTTCCTCGCTCACACAAATAAAAAAAAATGAATTTCAATAAATACAAAAAAAGTTATGTGATTGAAAGTGTACCTACTTCTAAATTATAATTGGTTTGACTTCAAAAATTTAAAAGAAAAATATTCAACAAAACATTATGAAATGAAATGGAAGCACTAGATATCAATGATACCAACCTAAATTAAAAATAATCAAAATTTTATCCATTTTAGAAAAGAGGTTATGTGATTGAAAGTACACATCACTTTTTAAAAATGTTGTTTACTATTAAAAACTAGTTATCAAAGGAGATGCAAAAAAAGAAAAATAATAATTTTAATAAATATTCAAAAAAAAAAATTTAAAATCTAAAGAAAAAATCTCACAAATCACTAGTTTGGATCATCTTCAAATTCCTAACAGTTTACCTACTATAGGTGTTAGAAAGTGAAGAGTTTGCTCAAAATGTTGCTTTCAATATCAAGTTTGGCCAAAAAGTGCAACTCATTATTGTAGGATGACCCCTCTATTTATATAAAAGATATTATAGCCAATCATCATTGAAGCATACTTAACTGTCAAATATTCTATGTTATTCATGGTTAGGACATGTTTGTCAAACTTCTCTCCAATGAGATTCATCACTACCTCATTCTTCATTACTTTCAATGTTGACACTAGTCAAGTGGAGCACAAACCAGTGACCACTAGGTAATTACATCCTTATTCATTATGTGCAGCATGTCCAACCACATGAATTTATCATGTATTTTGCTAAGCACATATTTCACCAACTCATCTCCATAAAATAAAATTGGAAACTTGTTCTACACATCTAATTTATCATTCATCAAGCTGGAGTACTTTGGGTTTAGCTCAAAATCATCTCTAGTTAGAACCTTTTCCCTAAATTCTTCCATCTTCAAGTGGTCATACTCCTCCATCTTTGTATGACTATATATTCACACATCCTTTGTGTGCATTACACCACTCAAAACCCTAGAAAATGCATCTTTAGGATCCGTCTCCATATATTTGTAAAGGTGCTTCTTGAACTTAAGTCTTGGCCTCTCAAGCACATCAATAACTTGTGGAGTAAACATCTTGAACTTCTTCTAACTAGGGTTTTATAGGAAATTGATAAATACCTTTAGAATTTTCTAGTAGGGTTTTGCACAACACTTCACAAATACTCCAACTTGAACACAAATGAATTTTAGAATGTGTATGATGAAATATAAATCCCTTTTCTATTGACCTAGAATATATGCATTAATTGCAATAGAGAAAGGTCAAAATATGTCTAACCCTTATTGTATCCTCACACACACCTTAAAATATTCTACAGATCTTTGTAACAAGAGATTTCACACTGAAGATTTAACCAACAAATTAAGCATAGAAATTATCCATTCATACACTAGTATGTTGAAGACATCAACATCTCATCTTTGGGAAGGGGCTAAAGAGTTTTTGTTAATACTCCCCCTAAGCCAATACTCTCTATCTTATTTTTAGAGGAAACATCTGCACCAACATTTGGCACAGATTCACTCTTCTCCTCATTATCTTCCTTTTTCTTCCATATCTTTTTCATCTCCTTCATCATCTTAACCAAATCAACCTTTTGAACTAGATCAATCTTCTTTTGTGAACTAGAGGGTTTCACAATCTTACTTCTCCAAAGCTTAGCTATGTGTCTTGGTTTATTACATTTATGCAATATGACACCTTTTTGCTGAAAAAAATTACTTCTTACCATTTTAGATCTACATTCAACAACCTTATTCCAAAACTCATTGCATGCATAATAGTAACCATTGGATGATTGGAACATTGTACCAATATTTAACTATTCATCATCTGACTTCTACACTCACTAGCCTTATGGCCAAATTTATAGCAAGTATATCACTGACCATAAAGGATAAATAATTATGATTCATTCTGCTTCTCTATATATTATACAACTCTATGTCTAAATATTTTGCAAGAATAACAATAACCATTAAAAGATGAATACCTTTGTGCAGTTTGTTGTCTGATAGGTGGCATTTTGAAATATTTCTTCTAGTTCTAGACATGTTTGATATTGTTCTTCTTATCTACAGTCTTCCTTTTTTCATGATTCTTCTTTTCAAAATTGTTTAGAGTTTGATTTTCTTTTGAAATTTCTCCTTTTCCAAACCCTAATACTTCTTTTTCATTTGAAGCTTTTTGACTAGTGAGCAAATCATCAAGCAAGGTGGAGGTCTTCTTGAATTTGTCCTCTTGAATCTTTTCTTTCTCCAGATCTTTCCTCAGAGTCATAATTTCTTCTTCAAGCTTTGAACATTCTACAAACTTGTATTTCAATTTGGCATTCAAGCAATCTTCAACTCATTTTCCTTCTTCAACCTGCACTTTTAGATTAGTGATTGTCTCATTTGATTTTTTGAGCTTCTCATTTTTTTCCTTGAATCTTTCCATAACTTTCTTGATTTGATCCCTCAACATCTTGATGAACTCATCTTCTTCCTCAATATTTTCTTTTAGACCTCTATTCTTATATTTTGATTTATCTAGATCATCAAGCGAAGATCAAAGTTCTCCTTCCATGTCAACTTCACAATATTATTTAGTAAACCCTTCCATGATAATCTCTTCCAGAGGAATAGGATACCTCCTAGTTTCCATGTGTTCAACTTCCAAAATATACCTTAGTGATTAAGCTAATTGAAGGAACCAAGATCTGATACCAATTGTTGAACACCCAGAGTACTGAGAGGAAGTGGGTGAATCATTATTCACTAAAATTCATTAACTTCATCAACTTAAACATGCATTCAAGCATCTCATAAAACTTGTAGAAATGGAAAGGAATAATTAAAGCATGTATCACATCAATAAACACAAGAACACCAAATTTATGTGGAAAACTCTTGGAAGGGGAAAAGCACAGTGAGGAGTAGCTCACAATATATTATACCCAATTAAATAGATTACATATTGGATGATTCTTTGTCTAGAAAGAAAGGATCACCTCCAAGGGATCACTTCCCAAAGGACTCATTATATATAATAGAAAAGAGAGTAGAAGAATGGCTCATGAACATATTTTAAACTGTTAACAATGCATCTACAACATGCTGAAGATATAGTTTTAATTAAACTCAAAAAGCTAACTTTACACAGCTTCATACTTCACCACTATCACCTTTCACACTTCACACTATATCACATCTCTCACATAATCTCTAAATTTATTCTTCACACACTAAATCAACCTTATATATATATACAATAACCATTCATATCAATCAAGTAGGTTGGCCTAACTGCATGAACCGTGTAACACCATGACCTATCAACCAAAAAATACATCACACAAACCTTGCAAAAGGAACCAAGATGTGTTCTTCATCAAAATAGGTTGGCATGACCTATAATAAATCCCATGAATTTTCTCCTTACACAACTCAACTTTGCATGACCCCAAAACCCTTGGATTGGCACCGTATAGCAAAACTAGTAAAGCAACAAATGAATGAATGAACTTTTCATCCACAATTCGACACCTGAACCACCAAATTTCTTACCACTTGGAGTGCATACACTTATGAAATCATCAAAATCATACAACATTATAATAATTTGTAGTGGAAAGCAAAGCATTCCAATATACACTTTGCACATATCACACTATTTCTACTAAGCTCAATACTCTTTTATCAAATCTTCAACTACAAAAGACATACAACCTTGAAACTCTATAAACTCTTCCAATACATACCATGACTACCTCATAATTGAAGATAAGATGATGCACTATAGAGAAATACAAACCACAAAAATGTTGTTTGTAACACTAAAAATGCACACTAGGACTTAGTCAATTCTTTACTACACTTGGTCTTCTCCAAACCAACACTTCTACATTTTCTACAATGGGTTTCCATCAATGAAAACACCATATACCATCATGCTTATGTTGCCAAAAATTATTAGTGTCAAATAAGTGTATTTGTGTGGAGGATGGTGAATAGTCTAGTCTTAATTTATCTCATAATTGAATATATGTAGAAATAGGTTTTGACCCTTAATGTATCCATTTGTTACCTTAGTTTAGATTTATGTGTGTTGAAATCATTAAAATTCCAAATGATGAATTATATAATTTAGGACAACCTAATATTTTATGTATTTTATAATTGTTATTATAATTAAGGTAATTTTTTGTAATTTATAATTATAGAAAAAAAATAGTTCATTCAATTGTAATGTTAGAAGTTAAATACCCTATATGTTTTCTATTATATTTTTGAATCATTTTGACTTGATTGTCCTTATTTAATGATTAGTATCTAAAAAGATGTATTTGTGTGTGGAATTTGACAAACAACCTAGTCTTGAATGAATTTCATTATTGAATATCCATAGAAATTGGTTCCAACCCTTAATGTATCCATTTTTCATCTTGGTTTAGATATACATGTGTGGAATTGACCTTAATCAATAATATAGTGATGGGAATGAAGCAAAAGCTTCCATTATTTAAATTTATGATTGTTCCTTGACCAAATTTTGGGGGTTAAAAAGAACAAACCTTAATTCATTATGAGAATCTAGAGAATCATTGAAATATCTATAATTTATACATACATGGGAATCAAAATATTATCATATGATAATAACATTACATCAACACTCTAGCTACAATGCCCAACTATGTGTTGTCTTTGCTCTATGTTTTATAGTATTGACTTAATAATAAGGATTTGACCAAGGGAGAAACCCATCAAGTCTAGCAAGCTCCTCAATGAGGTTTATTAACACCACCCATGTTCAATGAAAGGCCACATACATTGGGCAAGTAGATTCTTAACCTCTAGAATTAACTATTAATATCCAAAAAGTAGATTAAAATATGCACATAAGGTTTAGTTCTACACTCATAGAGATCACTTTCAAACTTTCAAAATTGAACCAAATATTATGATAGCTATTTTCTTAGTATTGAGGGAGTTGTTTTATAAGTCATGAATTTTTAGAACATTAGTGAATTAGTTGACAATATTTAGCCTTGAGGGATTCACTTCTCAAATAAATGGCATAACATGTGCATTCTCAAATTTACATTTTTGATGCCTATTTTATATACACTATTATAACTTAAATAGCTCTCAATTTTCACTATGTATCCTATGTACCAATGTTTGGTTACATTTTTATATCCCCTTGATATTTATAAACTTTAAACTAAGAGAACTTATAAAAAAGAAACTCGTTTTCATATACTTACTAGCAACTAATGCATACCCATGTAATGTTAATTAAATTACCCCTTTCCCTCCAATAAGAAAGAAACATATTGGGTCACATTATGGTTCTTTGAAAACACCCAATAGCCATGCATGTGATAAGGTATTATTGAAGAGATGAATCCTTGATCATTTGGGAACAACAAGATATTTTTTGCACCTAGAGCTAAGTATATTTATTCTATTTATATATAAATTCAATTTATTTTAGTAGTTAAATCACTTCCAACTCTTTAACCTAGCTAAGTGTGTTATCCATTTTAGTACTTACAATGAGGGGCATACCCAAATAAGTAGAGGATGGATTTGACAATTAAGAATCCAAAAGATCTTGGTTTGGATCTAGAGGGGAATATTAAGTAAAAAAAACACTTTTAGCAAGGTTAATGCATTGAACTGAATCTGAATCAAAATTTTTGAGAACATGAATCTACCCCTTCTCCTTTGCAAACATGGCTTCCCCAAAAGGATCCTATCATTGATAATTTTTTATGAGAGATCAATTGAGAGACAGAAGAGGGAGCGAATTTAGATAGAGTACCATTTATATTCCCTTTTGTAATGTTATGACCAAGGACCTCAACCATCAAGATAAAGAGGTAGGAGGACAAGGGTCCCCTTTCCTAATACCTCTAGAAGGAAAAAAAAATGGCCCTGCTAAGCTCCATTTAAAACCATAGAGAACATAGGGGAGGTGAAACAACCTTCAATGAGTTTTAATATTTTTCCAGAGAACCCGAATCTATGTAGGACTTTGAACAAAAATTTTCAAGACACTTTATCATAGGATTTGGATATGTCCAACTTAATATCCATACTTTCCTTATTGCTCTTGCTCATAGAATGGGAGGTTTCATGTACTAGCATGACAATATTCGTTATTTTATGACCTAGTACAAAAAATTTATAGGCTAGGTACATCAAGTTGTCAAGATAAAGTTTAATGTGGTTAACCAACAATTTTGAATAAATTTTATAGAAGTTATTACAAAGGTTGATGGGCTGAAAATCAAAAAGCCTATTTCACCAAAAATTTAAGTGATGAGTATAATAACGGTATTATTGAACTCCTTGAGAATGTTACTAGAGGAGACAAATTCCTTACAACATAATTAGCATCATGAAAAACAATATCCTAGTACTTTTGAAAGAAAAATGGGGGAATCCATTAGGCCCTAGAGCCTTAAAAGGGTTGAGGGAGAAAAAACCTCCCTGATTTCCTCGGTCAAAGCACATCTTTTAATGAATAGAATTTCTTGAAGAGACTCAATGTCTAGAATAAAATCCAAGAGATTAACCACCTGAGGATTAGACGTAATCAGATTGAGGAGATTATAAAAAAAATTAACACCAACCTAAGAAATATCCTCCTCAAAAGATAGAGTAGTTCCATCCTTGATGATTAATTCAGAAATGGAATTCCTCTTCCTATGCCTATAGGCATTTGTGTGCAAACTTTGTATTATTTTCCCCCTCACGAAGCCACTAATTTCTATCTCTTTGTTTCCAATAAATTTCTTCCTTCTCAATAATGTTATGTAATTCACTTAATAGGGTTTTTTCCTTATCCACCAAAGTTTCCGGGGATCCCATCTCAAAATCCTTTTGCACCTATTTGAGAGAGTCCTTAAGGGAATTTTTGAGTAAAAATGTTACCAAAACAATTCTTGTTCCAACCTTTTAGGTTACCTTTAAGATTTTTAAATTTGAAGGAAATCCTAAACATAGTTTAACCACATACCTTGGTATTCCACCATTTATGCAAGAGCTCTTTGAGGTGAGGGTGATGTGACCACATCAAATTAAAATGAGAGGGATATTTTTCCTTAGGAGAAGAGGTGAGCTACAACTGAGAAGCAAAGGAATATGATTAGAACTGATCCTTAGGAGAGAGGATAACAAGAGACAAGAAGAAATATCCCAATTAGAGAAGACAAGAAAACAATCAATTATGGCCTGAATAAGATTATCTCCCACCCTTTTTTTGGACCAGGTGAAAGAATAACCTTCAAGCTCTAAATGATTCAAACCACGTGCAAGAAGGAAATTGTTAAGATCCAACACACTGTCAGTCAAATCTACATTACCACCCATCTTCTTGGAGGGGACAAGAGATGCTAAAGTCATCCAACAACATCTAGTGACTATGAAGGAAGGAACTTTTGCATCCCAACAAACCAAACTAGGTGTTTCGTTTGAGGACAGTGTTATTAGGTGCATAAATATTAGAGAGAATCCACTCATGGAGACCATAAATTTGAGAACAGTGGAAATTAAGAAATTTTATGTCTTTAGAAATAAGAGATCTAGCGAGGAAAGGCTTCCACATGGTGACTAGGACACTAGAAGCCCCCTTTGCATCAACCTCTAAATAGAGGGGATTAGGCCAAATATACTTACTCAATTTATCAAAGTCCATAGTAGTCATCTTAGTTTCTTGTATAAGTAAAATGTCAAGCTTGAATTATTTAATGAGATCCCTAGCAATGTGCTTCTTTTGGAGGATACAAAGCCCTTGAATATTCCATGAGAGGATCAACATTTCTTAGTTCTTTTGGAGATGATTTTCTCCAAAGTTGTTTTTTTCCCATTAGTAATATCTCTAGCTTTATTCTTCTCTATGGTTGTTTTAGAATATTTCTTGCTAGGTTTAGAACTAGTCCCAACATCAGTCAACTTTATTAGACTTTCCAACTTGGATGGTCTTGGAAAACTCACCAAAACCAAAGTGGACACACCCTTGGGTGAGGGTATCAACACCACTGAGTTAAGGGTGGGGATAGAGGGGACCCAAAAAGGGACAACCTAGACAAGGAAGGCTCCATAGGGGATGAGATAACAACCTCCACTAGGGGTTCCTCAAGAATAGGTATGATAATCAATAAAGGTGAGTCAGTAGGGAAGCACTAGTTAATGGTCAGAGACTAGGAAGAGAGCAGAGAGATGGGGGTCTTAATGGGTAAAGCAGACTCTAGGGGAACAATCACCTTAGAGGAGGGTTGGTCAAGTGCTCAGGGGGTGCAAGAATACCAATCTCATTAAAAATGGTTGGGTTCAAAGAAGAATAAGAGATCTTGGGACCATAGAGCAAGACAAACTTCGACGTCGACTAAGGAGGAAAATCTAAGGAGCGCCTTCTATCCTAACATGGGGAGGGGAGAGCCTTATTTTCTTCCCTTACATGGGGGGTTTAAAAATTTGCCACGTACTTAGGAAAATAATTGCAGAGATGGCCAATAGAAGAGAAAATATGACATAAGAGAGTAGAATTTTCATATTCAATAGCTTAAGACCACTTACCAAGCCTAGACTCTAGAGTGACCGAGGAAGGAAAAAATTTATTGGGTTCAATACTAACACAAAAGTTGGAAAACAATATCTTGGACCGTTCCTTGGTGACATAGTCCAAAGAGAGAAAGTTACCAAAAGAGTTAGTCACAATAACAATAATCTCCTCATCCCAAAATTCCAAGGGAAGCCTAAAGAGCCGAACCAAAGTTGGGAGGGTAGCCACCAAATGTGCAGAAGGGTCAAAACCTGGGTGCCACTTGCATAGAGCTAGAATCTGTCTATTGAAGAACAAGGGACCACAGATTAAAGCCTTCAAACAATCCTCCTAAAGGGTTAAGGTAAATAAAAAAATTCCCTTGGGGAGAGAAGAGATGGAAAAGAACCCTTAATGGTCCATCGAGAGGATGCCCATTTTAAAATTGATTCAATGTTAGGATTCCTTCCCACAAACCTTCCAATAAGGGAGTTCTCCATTTTTACTGAAGAATGATCAATGGATTGGTCCTTGATTTTTATAGTAGTCCATTCATTAGAATGCAATATCTATACACCATCAAAGAAAACCTTCTTGGTACCACCAAAAAGAGCTTTCCAATTTAGCGGTGAAGGTACCTTTTGAGAAGTACGGGAAGGGATAGGTGGTGATCCACAAGGCCTATGACTACTATTTGGGGGTACACATCACCTGGAAGAACCACCAAATACATCACACACTAGAGAGTGAGAACTAGGAGATTCCCACCTAGCTCTAGCATCCTGCACATTGCTCATTTCAAAATCCACCTATTTATCTTACTTCCATGTTCTTTTGAGAAGACCATGTCAATTTGATGGATTTAGCATATGTTAGAGAACATTTTATTTAATAAAATATTTTTTTAGTAATAAACTTTAAAAAGAATAGAAAAAAATTCATGAAGAAATAAAAGGAATATGCTATTAAAAAAATAAATTAATTGAAAAGTAATTAAAGAAAGTATTGTAATATAGTTATTATCTAAAGAGTTGTTTAATATTTTCATAAAAATAGTCATAATCATAATTACTTGATAATAAATATGTAATCCAACATATATACATGTACATATTGACTCAAATTAACACATTTATATAGATATATCAATAATGCTATTTTGAGTTGTGAATAAACATTCATTAATATTTTGAAAGACTTAATAATAGAGAGAGAATGAGTATAATTTCCATATAATATTAAATGAAAGAAGATTTCTCATTTATAATATCAATATCAATAAGATACTTACCCTCCTATAAATAGAATATATTCCTTTTCCACTGCTTATAATGAATTTGGTGATACAAATTCTTTGTTATAAGGTATGAAAGATAAAATAATAGTATCTAGCAAAGAAATTGATGGATATTCCAAATTGAATCTAAAATTAAAAAATTGATAAACAATATTCATGATCTACATTTAGCAAAACACTTTTATTTGATTCACAATGCATTTTAATAGAACCAAAAAAGTGTAGGAGGAATTGCAAGGTAGCATTTAGGATTGTGCCTTATAGGTTGAGTAATAGGTAGAAGAAGAACTATAATATTCTATGCAAGGAAAATCCTTCGTGGTTTTTGAATGACCATTATGAAATATAATTGCAAGATATACTAATGTGTTTGAGGAATAAGTTACATTTTCTTACTCAGAGTAAAGATAAGGGATTGCATTGGAATATAAGGATTATATCTTTTTGTGGATTTTGTGTAATCTTCAAGGTTCATAGAATTTTGATTTATCTAAAATAGACTTGCTAAGTGATAATAGAAATATTGAAAGGAATGGGAGATCAAGGGGTCACTGGTACTCTTTCAATTGTGAGTTTGAGATCTATTAGGTGTGCAAAAAACTATTCAAAGGCATAAATGTTGGTTTAGAACAAATGCACCACACATGACCATCAAACATGAAAAACCTCATAAATATGGGATGAATTTATGAGTTAATATTCAATATTGTAACGTTTTCTCTCTATCTATTCTACCTAAGTATAATTTATTATAGGTAAAAAGGAAAATATATGTAAAAAATAAATGGCAAAAATTAAAAGCCCACACTATTTTTTTTCTTAACCAAAGTAAATCTTTGTTACACACAATATGAAAGTCAATATAAAATACTAAAATGAAAATGAATATAGCTTGGACAACTTATATGCACATTAACAAGAATACAAGTTTCAAATTAATAGTTTCTTATATTAATACTTTGAGAATTATGAATAGGTCCATACAATGCTATATGACTCAATTTGGAAACATATATGGAGGTTCTTTATGTAATTACAAAGTATTGAGACAAATATTCATACATAAATCTCCATATTTTAACTATATAACACGTACTCTATACTAGAAAGAGTCATGTAGGCCCATATTTATAAAAAATCCTCTTCCAAAATTAATATTTTTCATCAATGTATTTGAAACTTAAATTCATAATCAATTAAAGGAAACAATTTTTTCCTCTATGAATTTAATATTTTTTGTGCCTCTATTAGTAGTTAGACTACCTTGGAAAAATAAAACAATACCTCAATCAATGAATTTTTCACTTACTATTCCATTGGCTAGCCCTAGGAATATGGATTGTCAATTTTTGGATGGAACTTTGGAAAGAGTAGATAGGATTAAATTCTATATGGTACCTATGATGAGAAGTTCAATCTTTTGAGCCAAGATCCTACTATGATCAGTATTTATGTTAGAGTTACCTCAAGGTTTCATGAAATTGTGAATATTAAATTTGAATTATCAGGTGGTATTGCAATAGAGGAAGGCTACAAAATGGCCCCACATCCCATGGGTTGTTGGATGAGTTTCACTCTAGTAGATTGGATAGATTGCACGATCTCAAATGTAAATTGCTTTACCCTTTTCCAAAACTTCCTAGGAACCCAACATGTGGCACCCAACTAGGGGCCCTACATATAGTGAAAATGATGGGATTCAATAGGCTTTGCCAATGATATATGATTGTCATAGTGCATATAGGAATGAGCCCAATAGGTGACATGGACAATTGGAAAAACCAAATAACAAAGCTTCTCCCTACTACATTATAAATCCCCATGAATTGTTGGATCAAATATTTCATGAAATCATCTAATGATGCACACTAATTATAAGTTAGAAAATCTATATAATAGCTTTTTATTCCTAAAAATTCAAAATATTCAAAGGGAACTTGATCGCTAAGGCTGTAGAACATCTTGAACGTGATTGAAGTCAGGCATAAAGAGATTCTATATTTTGTAGTGAATAATTCACTACAATTTCCAAACATTGCACACTGCATTAATAAATTGATAGAGAATCAAATATTTAAGATATTGACAAATGATTTTATGACACATGAATTAAAAATTGTATATATCAAAATTCAAACTAAGTACCCATATAATTTATTTATTTATTTTATACATTTTTTGACTATTTGATTTTTAGTAATTTTCATAATGAATCTACAACTATATTAAATCCATGTTATTTATTGCTTAATTAAATACACAAATTTAATTACCATAAATCATTTTATTTTGTTTACAATAGTAAATGTATAAAAATGATTTGATTGTTTTAATTTAAAGTTGTATAAACCTTATTATTTATACAAATGTGAAACATTAATATTATTTACAATGATATAATAAAAAACATATCATCACTCTTATCAATTGCACTTAGCTAATTAAACTACAATCTTTTATCAAATTTTTAGAACTTTAAATTATATACTTATTCTTAAATATTAATCAATTTATTTAAAAATAATTTATTACTATTGTATATAATTTTTTTTTTTAAATAAGTAATTCATGGCATAATGTGATAGTTAAATTGTAGCATTATTGGTGTAGCCATTATAAGAAAGATGAAATTATGGAGATGAGAAACAAGCACAATGAACAATATGCAATATTGTATTTAGACAACCCAAATTACAATGAGTACAAGACCTCGCATATATAGGCAAGGAAGAGGTAATCCACCTATGATGTGGATTGACAAGTGTCCCATGAAGTGGCATAAAAGAGTGTAGATAAGTGTCTTATATGTGTCAACCTTAGGATCACTTGGAATGTGCAAACCAACAACCTCTTTTGACCAAGTCATTAACCTTGATGCCAAGTGTTGAGTGACCTTTGAGGTGAGATGAAAACTATTCCAACCTAAGAAAGGTAGCATATGAGGTTTACAAAATAACTTGGTAACCTCTAGAGGTCTAAAAGGTTGCACATTTAGTTGGACAAGAAGTTGTCTAGCCTCATCAACCTAACTATACTTAAGTATAGTGAAAAGATAAATTATTCACTCTAACACCCCTCCTTAAGTGATACTTGGCAAGATCAAAAAGTGCAAATATAAAAAAATGGGTCCTAGCTAGAGCCCATGTTAAGTACCCATGTACAATACATTCTCTCATAAAATAGAGAAAAATTAGAAAATCCAGTGGGAACAAAACTCCTCTCCAATAGGAATATGACCTTATGAAAACATGTCCCTTGCTGATAGGAATATAATGATGAAATCCTGAAGCATGTTGAAGTTATAAACTCTGCTAGAGATGGACTAGTGTTTGTTTTCCAATTAACAAATCTCCAAGAAAATCTAGATCAAGATTAGAGATACGAAAACATTGCATGAGTGATTATATCAATCAAACTTTGTGAAGTCGAAAATAAAGATAGTACTATGATTAGGAGTACTAGAATCTCAAAAAGGATAATCCATTGAAATAATACCCTATATGAGAGATCAAGATAGAAGGCTCATGAGGCCTCCAAAAAAGAAGATTTCAAAAGAAGCATTAGCATAACACATCATAGTTCCCCCTTAATGCTAAGAGAATAAGAAGACCAACTGAAATCAAGAGTGTGCAATGAATGTAGAGATGTATAAGAAACTGACAAAGGGTATCCTCCAAGGCATACTCACATGAGATAAGAATCTCGAGGATCCAGTGTTGTGATGGTACAACCCCCCATTACACTTTATAATTCAATGTAAGGACAATAATTTCGTAAATTCCCTTTAGACATTAAGTTTTTTGGAACTTTATATGAGTGCATTTACAAGCATATTTGTTGTTACAAGCTCTTCAAAGCTTATGTTATGAGGCATATTAAGAAGACCTATGCCTTACAAACCTTAAAAAATGACAAAACTAAAAATTAAACCCCTTTATTCAAGGAATGACCCTCTTTGACAAATTCATTGCAAAAGAAAAAATGACTCCTCTTTCACAAATTTTTAACTAAGGCAAAGAAAATTTAACCCCTTTAAAACCCTTCCTTTTGCCACATTCATTACAAAAGCAAAAAAGAAGATTCCTCTTTTACAAATTTTTAACTATGACCAAAAAAAATTCAACCTCCCCCTTTACAAATTTATTCAATATTTGAGCCCATTTGCAAATATTTCATGGTTTGAACTAACCACAAATTGTTAGAAAATATTTCAAGGGTACCATAAATAATATTAGTGTAAAGTTCTAATAATTATTTATAAAATAAATATTCAAGAAAGGGTCCTATTGAATGATATTGACCAAGTCAATGGTGGATAGACGACAAATGTCAGTCAACCATAAAATCCTCTGACGGAGAGACCTACGCGCAGCAGCTTGTTGATGGAGCTTCTAAGATTATGAGGCATGCTCGGAGAATAGGCTCGATCTCTGGAGGCCATTGAAGAATGCAAAGGATTCAGGGCTGAATGGAGGCAGGTCAAGGCGTACTCAACCCACCCGCTAATGCCTCAAGCTGACATGAAATCAGTTGTGCAGAAGCCAGCCAATAATGGTCGCGGGTCTGATGGAGAGCAAACAGCCAACGACCGCGGGTCTATGGAGAGCCGACAACCAACAAATGGGGGTGCGACTGCAAATGAAAGGCGTGCAAAGTGAATGAAAGAGTGCAGGGTCTACAAGAATGGTCATTGTGCGTGGATTCCTTTCCTGTTTGTGACCTCAACTCTGTTCCCTACGTCGGCAATTCCTGTGTCAGCAATGAGATATCTCAGGTCAAAGATATCACGGCCTGCCTTTTCACGCCTCTCGCCAGCAAATATTCACTAATGAGTAGAAAGGAGAAGGGTGCGTGCTGTGTGGCCGAGTGATGACCTGCAGGCTGCGAGCGTGCTATACATCCACAACAAACTGCTACAAGCTCTCATCCAATCTGCTCGCGGTGCTTGCGAAACGCGACCTGCAGGTTGTAACCCGCAGCCTCTGAATGCAATTTTCCTCTCTTATCACGCTTGGGCAAAGCGTATGGACAGAGGCATGCCTTGTTCTGGCCGCGCGAGAACTTTGGGAGCCTCTTGAGTTGCTGCAGAGGCTACATGGGAACTTAGTTGATGAGTATTTCTTCTTTAGACACCACAGCATACAAGCTTGCACAACAAACTCTTTCAAACTCGGCCGATTTCCAATGCCAGAGAGTGCAAATTCAACCGCCCCAAATGCTCGCCACAAAGTCGCATGCACCTGCACACAAACTCTTGCAAAACAACCCCTCGATGAGCAGAGATATCGCAGCCTCTGTGACGAGAGATATTGTGATTTTTAGAGCAATTACGCCAAACCTAAGATTACGCCACACGCATATCGTGCCTATGCAAAGGTTTAAAATTCAAACGCCAGAACGGTCGCTTGAATGGAGACAAACAAAATACACTTTTTTGTTCACCTTGAACTATCTCTCCCTATGCTCTTATATATCCTATAAGAAATAGGAAATTATGGAGACGAGAAACGAGCATAATGAACAATATGTAATATTGTATTTAGACGATCAAAATTATGTTGTAAGTTTTTGGTCTTTTTATGTTGTGCAGTTGCCTTTCCTGTTGTTATAGCTACTTCTGAAATTGTAGTTTCGGATATAGCTTGGTAAACAACTTCTTCAAAAGGTGCTTCAATGGGATCTGGATCGGCACATTGGTGAAACAACACAGTGCTTGAATTTGTGGCATGGCTTAACTGCCTCTCGCGGATTTATTAACTTTGGAGGTTGTATTGGGCATTAACACGCTGATTTTTTGGTGCGATGACAACTATCTGTGAAACAAATTATAATGAGTACAAGGCCTTGCATATATAGGCAAGGAAGAGGCAATCCACCTATGATGTGGATTGATAAGTGCCCAATGAAGTGGTGCAAAAGAGTAGATAAATGTCATATAGATGTCAACCTTAGGATCACTTGGAATGCATAAACCAACCTCTTTTGACCAAGTCATCAACCTTGATTCCAAGTGTTGAGTGACTTTTGAGGTAAGATGGAAAGTCTTCCAACCTTAAAAAGGTAGCATACAAGGTTTACCAAATAACTTGGTAACCTTTAGAGATCTAAAAGGTTGCACATTCAATTAGACAAATCTAACTTCATTAATCGAAGTATACTAAGTATAGTGAATAGATAAATTATTCACTGTAATAGCAATAAAGGTTCAAACTCATACTAGACATTGTCCTCTCATGGATCAATTATGCTTGAAGTTTGAACTTTCACATTTATACAGATAAATTCATGCTAAACACGTAAGTTTAAACTACTTACTGTTAATGCAGTAGCTGAAGATAAAGAAGATTCATGCTAGTGTTGAGATCTCCGTTTGTGTGCTATTCGTACCTTGCTGAAAATCCCATATTATCGATTTAAAATATATTAATAAAACTGTTTTCTTCAAACCAGGCGATTTGAAGCCCCCTTATAATATTTGATAATCTCTATTAATTAAATAAAAACAAATTAATACTACTGTTTTCTTGAACTGACCGAGAGGCTTTATTGTCGGCGCAAGGTATCAAAAGATACAGAAAGAGTCTAGTTGTCTACGGACGTCTGTCGCTGCAGATGTCTCAGAAATTGTGAGGATACGAATTCAGAAGACAGCAAAGAATAATGAAATGACGTATACAAAGAATTAACTGTTGATACCAAAAGCTCTGACATACCTGTAGTGTGCACAGGAACCGTAGCACTGCCATTACTTGGTGTGAAGTTGGTGTGAAGTGATTTTATTAGGTATTCATGCACTCATAAAACGGCATTCAGTGAAGGTGCTCAAATTTCCAAAACGGAAAGGTTCAGATTCAGTCGAAAGAGCTTGAAGTACATTCCATGGAGTTTTGGAGTGTATGTATGAACATCTTTATTAATAAATTAAAATTCAAAAATATACTTAATAAGTATTATTGTTTACTAATTGTATAATATTTGTGAAAGAAATTTATATTATTTTTATAACTATTATGCTATTTGTGAAATGGATTCAATTGTTTTGGTTTCTCTTTTGAATAATGGGAAAGCTTCTAGTCTTTTTGGAGGTTTTCCTCATGAGTGGAATGTTTGCACATTGTTTGGCTAAATGAGCTTTTTGATGTTGATCGTTGATAGAATGCTATGGATTGAGGATCTCTTTTTTCAAACCATAGCTCAAAACTTATTTATCTCCTTCGTCAAGATTTGGGTTAACAATTTTGTTTCTTGTCTTTATTGACCTTTTGTTTTCCTATTCTCTTATGAGGATTGATGGGATGGATATGTAACAAATCACTTCGGATATTTTTTCTCTAGATTTTATTGACAATTATTGTTCTATAAAAGTCTTTATATAAATCTTTCAATTTGATAAAATAATATAAATTATCATTTCTACCAAAAAAACTGTTATTATTGATTATTATTTTTATTGTAATATATTTTAAATGATATTTAATAATAAAATTATTAATAAAAATCAATTCTTATAATTATTGTATTATAATAGAAATAATGATTTTCTTATTAAACAAATGTATGTATATATATATATATATATATATATATATATATATATATATATATATATATAATGTTCATTTATAAATCTTTTGAAGACTAAGTTTAGTAATTTAATATTAATGTTGTGAACAACAATAATAAAATATCTTTTTATTTTATTTTATATATATGTATATATATAGTCAACAAAAAATAAATAAGATTATTTTTGGATTTGTTACATATGTTTGTACTTTCATGTTTTAGATCACACCCACATTATTAATAAGAGGAAAGTGAAAGAATAGAATGTAGACAAGATCTTAAAAAGAAGATAAATGAAGGAATGAAAAATAAGGAACAAGGTCTGTGAATATTAAATAAAAAGAATCACATGACGTACATATTAAATTATAATAATTACATCAATATTTATTTTTATAATATTAAGATAATTATAAAGAAACTAATAAATAAAGATGAACATAAAAGATAAGGCTAACTTAAGGAATTTATTAAGACTTGAAGATTAGTAAAAATATAAAAGAATTAATCAAATTTTAGAAAAATACAATACAATTTTGAAGATATAATAAATTTAAGTACAATTTTTTTATTTGAAATATAATTTTTTTGTCTTCTTTTTGAAGCTTGGTGGGTTTGATATTGATATCATTCCCATTTTATTTTCTTTAGATTGTTATTTTTTATGTTTGATAAGATAATATTTTTTAACTTTTTCAATTATTTTATATAAATTTTAAGATATTACTATATTTTTTTAAAATTCAATTAGTTTTAAGATATTATTCATTTTAAAGTGAGATAGGTTCCTAATGATTATATTATTTTTTATTTAATTGTTTTAAATATGTGATTTTTTCTATGTATTGGTTGTGAAAATTTGTTGAAATCCTTTTATACTTTTTTGTATATTTTTCTAATCTTTAAGTCTTAATATATTTTCATAAGTTATTATTATGTTTTATATTCATCTATATTTATTATTTCAATTATGTTATTCTATTATTTTAAGAATTAATATTTTCAAAATTATTATAAATAAATATGCACACCATCTAGTTCTTTATATTTAATATTTAGAAATATTGTCTCTTGTTTTCCCATCCATTCTTCTTCCTAATTATTTTTAAGAAAATTCACACATCCTATTCCTGTACTTCCTCTTCTTGATAATGGATCACTATGTGTGCTATGATAAAATCAATGCAAAAATATATACAAAAAATATAGAAGCAATCTTATTTCAACATGGACTATGGAAAATGACATATGACAAATTCACCACTAGCAATTTACTGACAAAAAATTCATCGTCAACAATTTACCGTGAGAAAATTCACCACCATGACAAATTCACGTCAAGTACAATTCACCACTAGTAATTCACCACCATGGAAAATTAACCATATTAAAATTTTTCAAAGTTTTAAAAATATATATTAAAAAATATTAATGCGATTAATTTTCAGCGGCGGCGGTGTTGGTGGTGAATTTTACTTGTGGTGAATTTTCTTGCAGTGAATTTTTTGTTGGTGAATTGCTGGTAGTGAATTTGTCGTATGGTAGTGAATTTTACTTGAGGTGAATTTATCATGGTGATGAATTTTCCCACGGTGAATTAGTGGTGGTAAATTTCCTGTCGATGAATTAAAATTCACCACCAACAATTCATCACCGCGAAAAATTATTCCATTAATTTTAATATAGTTAATTTTATGTGGCAGTGAATTGCTAGTGGTAAATTTTACTTGAAGTGAATTTATCATGGCCGTGAATTTCCCACAGTGAATTGTTGGCGGGGTGAATTTTCCTAGAGCCATGGAAAAAAAATGCCAACTATGTTATTATTGGTCATATGTGTTATTAGTTCATATATTTTTATAATATATGTAGTTAATGAATGATGTTGACATGATATCAAATTTTATATAAATTTAGAAGAAAAAAGGGACATAATAATAATTATATGATATTTAAATGGTCATGTGGTTTTTCACAAGTCATATTGTTATGGTATTGATATTAAATAATTTACACATGTGTTATTTTTGTAGTAATTGTAATATTTTTTTATCTATGCTAAAACTATAATAAGAACTCAATTATTTTTTTTGAGGCTTCAAATAATATCTATAATTATTTTTGCAAGCCATTAGTACCTCATTCATTTTATTGGTGTAAATTTCTTGCATTTGACAAGACATGATGGTTGTTGAGCTCATTTAGAACCATTCAACTTCACTAAGAAATTAAAGGCCTCTTGATATAACTCAACTTTTTGATTCAATAATTTTTAAGATATATATGAAATTTTAATTATTTCTCATTAAAATATGTACATTTTTATTTTGGAAATAAAAATAATTTGATTCGTTAGAAAGTACTAATAATTATTTTTTAAAGATCATTCATCACAAGAATTGAATTGAATTCTCATTTAGTAGGCTAAAAAATTTGAATTAATAATATTTTTAGATTTTGTTGATGTTTGTACTTTTTAGTATCATTTATATTAAGTAGATAAAGTTTCTAAAAAGATGCAATATAAAAAAATAGCCCAAAAAATCACACCTCATAGAAGTTAATTTTTAATAATTATTAAATATTATTAATGTTAAATAATTAATAATTTTAAATAATTATTCATGGACATACTTTCTTATAAAATTTTAATATTTAATATTTATGAGTTGGTGTTGTCCAACACTACCTTTCAATTTTAAATTATTGTCTTTTGTTTTCTATTATAAGTAATTATTAAGTTTATTCATATTGAATATTGTATTAAAAATATTGTATCATAAATATACTTGCAAATTATCAAAATCAATATTTAAAAATTTATAATGTTTTTAATTTTTTTTTCAATACATATTTATGCTTTGATTTTATTTTTTTTTAAAAAGGGGTAAAATTTTATTGAATCAAAGAAATATTATAGAGATAAAGGCATTAGCCACCAAAAGCAACCAACCAAACCCACACCAAAAGTCTCCAAAGGAACCCAACAAAATAACCAATTACATATGAAGATCTTCCATGATTATCTTATTGAGGGACACCAAAAGCTTTGAGGATAAAAGTCCCTAGTCATCTATATTCCAATTCTCTCCATGCTTGGAGGCCCACTTAACCAGAAGATCAAACACCTTATTCCATTCCCTAGGAATATGGAAAAATGAAACAAATTCCAAAGAATTGCACAAGTTCACAATCTGATGTATCAGAACAGCAAGTTTCCAGTTAACACCATCAAATCTGCTCTCATTTAGAATATCAACTACAATATGTGAATTTGATTCACAAATAGTCCTCTTCTAGCCCAGAGAACAACCTCTTTCAATAGCATGTAAAATAGCAAGAGTCTCCATAATATTATTAGAATGGCGACCCTTGTAAATAGAGAAGAAAAATGCCACATCTCCATTACTATCTCTACCAATACCACCAATTCCAACATGTCTAGGATTCCCCCTAGAAGATCCATCAATATTAATCTTTATAATCCCTTATGGGGGAGGATGCCACCGACCCTCTCGATGAACTTTCTTCTTGACCTAACCAGGGCCATCACTAGCAGAGAAACTAGACCCTCTACCCTCCAAGTGCATATTCCTCACAAAGGGAAGATCACTTGGCTCCACAATAACTGATAGATAACATTTAGCTAAAATAGTCTCCTGAATCTTGCTGAAGATATTTCTCTATAAAAATCCTCGTCTTGCTTTACATCTTGGAAAATCCTTCTTTTTCTTTCAAGCCAACTGTGCCAAATAATAAAGGTAGGGTCAATAATCCAAGCAATCTGAAGAAAAGTCGTCTTAGCAGGGGGTCTCCCCAAGCTCTCCTAGAACTCTATCAAAGAAATTTTTTTGATGGTTTATTGCTTATCATTATATGTTCAAAAAAATATTTCAAAGAGAAACAAACTTTATTGAAACATTTTCATATAAAAGACTCTTCAAATTACTAAAACAAAAATAACACCAAAACTCATAAAAAACACAAAATTAAAAAATTAAATTCATTATTACAATGACCATAATTAAATTGTTAGTCACTTCTTTACAATTCATAAATTAGAAATTATAATATAGGAACAAATCAAATCAAATAAATTCATTTAAATAGATTTTTACATATTCTATATAAAAGATTTTAAATTTATATTTATCATATTTTATTAAAATTTATAATTAAAACTAGTATAGATATCTTAAATATATCTATTTAAAATAAGTTATAGATGTAATCTTCAAATTATTTAAGATAATTAAATAAAATAATTTCAAATTGAAATTTGATAGATGCATTAAATAAGATATCTATACTAGCATAATCTATATTTATGTATAGTTTCTTTTTATTCTTTATTTTTTTTTAAAACTATAGTAAATATTATATATGTATACATAATATTTATTATTTTAGCTATGAATCTGTATATTAAATATATTTAAATGAATGGTATGTATTTTTATTTTTCTAAATTTAAAAATTTAAATTTTAAATAAATTATTGAATGCATGTAAAATTATTTTTAAAGTATTATTTACTATTTTATTCAATAAAGTATGTAGTCATTCATAGTCATTAGAATTTTCTATATTAGTTAGACATTTTATTTGTTTTGTATTTATTTTTGAACACATTCACATCATTAGACACTTTTGATCCCCCATCCCCACTATAAATTCTCAACAATTACACCTCAATGGAATTTGAACGACAAGAATAACAATACAACAACTTAGCCATTGCACCATGCCATTATTGACTAGATAATTACATATTAACTATTAATAATTGTATTAATTTTTTATTTATTTTTAATTTTTTGATTTATCAAATTTCTAAATGTATAAACATCTACAGCCTCTCTTCAATTTAAACAATAAATACAATAGTATAGGTGGATCTCATGTTCGTTAGTCCCTGAAGCAGTAACACCTAATTTATAATGCGGCAGTGCGCAGTTAAAAAAATGTCCCGGACCATCAACTACTCACAGTTCGGAAGCGTAATGGCCACTCTTCAATAAAACTGTAAAATGGTCAAATTTTGGGAAAAAAAAACGAAAGAAAAATACTGACCACCAATTTCCATGCTCTATAATGACAATGCGACCAATTTCACGAGGTCGGATGGATTAATGCCCTGACTGCGTTGTTATTGATCCATTAATGGTCCATCTGCCTCACAGACTGTCAGCTGACTATACTGTTATTGATTTATTAACTGGTTTACTGTCATCAAAGGAATATGTCATCAGTACATTTCTTTGAATGATAATAGCCAGTCTGGGTTTTTTCCCCGTAAACAAAGGAGTCGAAGACAATGATGAAAGAATCAGCAGCAGCAATTGGAGAGGCGGCACCAAATTCAAAGCCTCGAAATTGCAGCGTAACTGTTACAGTTTCTTCTTCTCCAGTAATAGAAGACGACCGAAATAAAGATTTTCAGAATAGAGCACAGTGGCTTCGCGCAGCCGTCCTTGGAGCAAACGACGGACTAGTCACCACTGCGTCGCTGATGATGGGCGTGGGCGCGGTGAAGACCGACTCAAAGACGATGGTGATGTCGGGAATTGCGGCGTTGGTTGCGGGGGCGTGCAGCATGGCCATTGGAGAATTCGTCTCAGTGCAGACACAGCGCGAAGCGGAGCTGTCAAACCTCAAGAGAGAAAAGGGAATTAAAACATCTCTGGAAGAATTCGAAGAGCCCAGTTACGTGGACACATCCATTTCGTCAAGATCGACATCGAGCAGTTCGCGTAATGGGTCTTCATTAGTGATATCGAGAAGAGAGAAAGAAGGGCTTCCAAGCCCAATTCAGGCGGCTTTCGCATCGGCCATTGCATTTTCTGTGGGAGCACTGTTTCCTCTCATCTCTACGGCCTTTATCACTGAGTATATGATTCGGGTTGGCGTGCTGGCTGGAGTTTCGAGCTTGGCGCTCATGATGTTTGGCGCCATTGGAGCTTACTTTGGGCGGTCTTCTCTTGTGAAAGGGAGTGTGAGAGTTCTGATGGGAGGGTGGCTTGCCATGTTAGTGACTTTCGGTTTGCTTAGGCTGTTTAGCGCTACTGCAGGAATATAGTTCCATGGCTGCGATCCACTATTATTATCTACTGTTATATCTTTCTATTTTAGTGCTTATAAGAGCTATAATAAGATTAATCTGCAATAGTTTGATAAGATATTTGCAGAGTACAATGTAAAATAGGCTTAAATAAGTAAGAACTGATGTTAAATTTGTAAAAGCAGATCTGCTGTTCTTGGTTTCAAGATCCTTGTGGAGGAAGAATGTTAAATCTAACAAATATATTGGGTGGATTACATGGTTTGTGAACAGCGTAAGGGCTGTTATATTTTTCTAGTTGTAATTTTGCAGAAAAATTTTTAAATATAATATTTTGAGACTTGTCTAGCTCTGCAGATTGTAGTAATGTAAAATGGGAAATCATTGCATGTTTACTGTTTAGAAATGTAAATGTGATCTGATCTTTCAACATCCAAGTTAGAAGCTGACTAATTTATCGATTTACCCATAGATCTACGTGGAAGCTAATTCCACTATTTCTGGGTTTCGTTTCAAGTAGAGTAAAAAATACAAAATTTCGGTGAAATTGAAAATTAATATATGCTTCAAATAAATAGTTTGTATGTTATGTGAAAATTTAGTAATTTTTTAATTTTTTTGGGTTATGTTTATTTGGTATATTACAATTTTGAGGAGATTCATTTAGTAAATTTATTTTATAGGGTTTATATTTATAGAATATTAATTAGTTGATGGGTTATTTATAGTGTGAGATTTGAGTTTAAAACAAGTCTCATGCCTGCAAACGATTGTTGAGTTGTTCGAAAATAAGTTTTAGCTGTCGTTAAATGGCAAAAGCTTCCAAAATATCAGGTGAAAGCCTCCAAAATCTCACTTATCATGTAAAAGCCAAATATCTATTGATTTTCCAACTAGATGAGAACACTATATTTCCATTTGCAATGTTTTGTCTCAATTTTGATTACAACTTTCCTTTTTTCATTTGCATTGCTTTATGTTTTAAATTTGCATGCAAATATTTCAAAATCAAGTAATACCCAATTTAAAAAATTAGATTTGTCTAAGTTTATTTCATTTCATCATTTAGCATTTACTTTAATTATTTAATCTAACTGCATGCTACTAGAACCTACGTCCATATGCTCCCATGCACAAACACATACTCTCTAACATATTGGCATACATATAATTTTCTATCTGTGTAATCCTTGAACCTCCTTTAGGTGCAAGTGCTGGTCAATATTTCTAATTTCATTTCTACTTTCTTGATTTTAATTATTTTATACCACTTTTAATATTATTTTTACTAAAATATTTTTTCTTTTTATTAATATTTTAATGAAGGAATTTATATGTTCATGTCAACTTTTTATATACTTTCGGATCTAATTTAATGGAATGTCTTAGTACAATTACATTAAAAAATGACACATTTGTCAAATGTTAGGTTTATTTTTTTATCATTTATCCATAACTATTTACACATAATTTCATACATTTGACATTGTCTTATTTCTATTTGCATTTAATCCTATGTATTCACCATTACTATTCATTTATTATGTATGCCATTGCACTTTCATTCATATGTTGATTAACTACCTAAAGATTTATGGCTTCTTGTCTTGAGTCAATTCCATAGTATTTGGGTTTGATCTTGCATCACATAGAATTGACCCAAAATTGATAAATACAAATTTTCCTATCACTTTTCTTTTCACTAGCCATTATGAACTAACTTGATACAAATTTGCATGACCTAGTATTTTCTTGATATTTAAAGACATTTACTTGTACATATAAATATATGAGAAGAATATTCAAAAATATTTAATGTGGACACTAATTCTTGCATGCCCTAATTTTATCCGTATGAGTTGCCTTTTAGCCCTTGATGTTATTAACCAATATTAAATATTCTAAATGGGTCCCATTTAGATGCATTTTCATAACTATAATTATGTCCCTTTGTCCTTATCATTACCCGAGTGCAAGTGTCCAAATTTTCTGTCTTGGTCAAGATTTATATCTTCTCTCATGGTACTTTGGTTCAATTTTTAAGTCTCTACCTTTAGTCCTTGTGTCACTTTTCATGATTTATAGATGACTTGTTTTTGTGTGTCTTCAAAATTAAGATATTCTTCTCATTTCATATCTTTTTGTTTATGTTTTTTATTTCGATTGCATGATCACCTTAAAGGGAGCATAGGAATTCCCTAATAAAATTAAAATTATGCAATTATAGTAGGATTTTTTTTTTAATTTTCCCATTTTATTCCCTCATAATGCCAATTTTTTCAAAATGCATGAAAATTGAATTTAAATTATATAAGAAGCCTACCTTATCTCAACCAATTTTTTTCTCCTTGCTAGCTTAATATTTTGATTTAGATCAAAAGATTCAAATATAACGTGAAACATAATACCAAATGATGAAGTTGTAAGCAAATCAACCAAAACATGAGAATGACATACTAAGAAAACAATGATGGCTTCTTATTGTTTCAATAATCTAATTACAAATAGAGGATTGCTTCTAGCTTTCAATTAGATCTAGTTTGATTTAGAAAATTAGATCACATAAAAAATGTAAAATAGCCAAAAATGTATACCAAACGCTAACCAGGTGATTGCAAAATGAAACCCTAGGTAGTTTTGATGAATGACCCTTCAATCCTTGACTGAAATAAGATTGTAGCAGCACTATTGGTGGTCTGATATGACTGATAAAACTTTGTAACAACTGGTATGCAATCTGTATTTGATTGTAGATGACCCAGAAATGCTAAAACACAACAAATATTACAAAAATAACTCAAATCTTTAAATTGCCTAGCTCAGAAAGATAGTGAATTAGCCCATCTTACCTTCTATGCTTGAAAAAGGATGAAATATGCCTAATATCAAGTCTAAAACTTGATTTCCAACAAATTGTAAAATCTTGATGTGGATCATTTCTAGCCAACCCACAATGCAAACTCTCTTCACCATGAAACCCCAATATGCCAAAAAGGGTGATTTGTTCCTTGAAGAAAAAATATGATTCAATCTACTTGATTTCTTCTTGGACCTACAACAAAACCAGTCTTCAAACCCTTATCTTCAAAGTCCTAACTCCACAAAATCATGTCAATTAAGCTCTATGATGAACTCCATGCGAATTCACCTCTAATGGTGGAATGGGGTCATCACCAAACCATTGTTATTTCAAGGGAGCACCACCTTGAATCGACTAAAATTTACTTCCAGCTAAGAGAAGACTCTCTTAACAATATTTTTTCAAAATATTGATGCAACATGATCCTCTTCAAAGCCATTGATGTTTGTTAAATAAGGCTCCTAACCAAGCCTAGTCCAAACCTATAAGGAAAGCTTAGGTGCAGAACAAACTCTCCTAACGTCAAAACCTTAGGGAAGAATGCAGATATGACTTTAAATTTTTTTTAATTACAGTCCAGTTAAGATACTCATGAAAAGAATAACATAAAAGAGAAATGAACACATACACAATTGGACACTAGATTTACATGGGAAAACCCTTACGGGAGAAAAACCCACCACACCAAGAAAAGCCTCTTTCTATTACAATAAGGAAAATTACATATAGAGTTTAGACTTAACTTTCTGATGTCAATTTACAGCAGCAACATTCACTGATCAATCTTATATAGAACATTAATCTCATAATGCTCTCAAACACATACAATGAACCCACTCAAATCAATCCATGTTCATTATCAAACAACACTACACCACCAAATTGTTCATCGTAGTCAACCATTTTAAAGGGTAATCCATTCTCTTCATGGCCTATTCATTTTCCACACAAGAATGGTTGCAACTGTTCAACTGCCAATGGTTCACATTCTACTTCTCTCATTGGCTCAGAACACACCACGTAGGACAGACATTTGGTCAAAAAGTTTAACTGAATTGCATGTCGGAGAGACACTAGAACTTGTCTCCCTGATGCCAAAATGCCCAATCACATAGCTATCGGCAAGACCAAAGGTATCAACAACACCCTAAGAAGTTAGACTGATAACAAATAAACTCTCCTTGATATCACAAGAAAACCAACTATCCATCAACAAGAGTCTAGGAGTTTTCATCGACAATTAACATCACTCTGATATGTCCATCGGCAAGACCATCGCTATTGGTGAGAGCTCATACCAAACACAAATCTGTCGGTGAGACCAATGGTATCGGAAAGAGTTCTCACCAAACGCACATACCTGTCGGCGAGAGAAACACTATCAGCAAGAGTTCTCACCGATTGTAGACCCGTCAGTGAGACCACAACCATCGACAAGAGTTCTCACTGAAAGCACCTGCTTGTTGGTGAGAGAAACATCCATTGACATGTCGCTCAAAATGTTAACTTCATAACCACTGCATATAATTTATGAATTTACCGATCCCTGCAACAAGCCGATACCATTGTCGCCCAGTCGGAGAAAACACAAACTTCGTAACTCTCACTACTGGTTAGAAAGTTCCCAAAAGCTGCAACAATGAAGGAAGTCGGTCAGTTGGGAAATTATGAAACTTCCAAACTCTGCAACAAGGTTCTTAAGTTACAAAAATCACCAATGTCGTGACAATGAAGGAAGTTGGTCAGTCGGGAAATTACAAAACTTTTGAACTTCGTGACAAGTTTCTTAACTTAGGAACTCTAGCGATCGACCGACAATGAAGACTTGAACAGATATACAAGACAACAAGTTGAGGCACAATTTCCAACAATCTCCCACTTGACGAAGACTTACTGGCTTCCTTTAAACTCAAAGTTAATGAAGGTCATGGGTTCCAAGGCACATCGAACTGGCACACCACCTGTACTTGTCTGTGCTCACTGGATTCGTCAATTTATCTGCAACATTTTCCAGAGTATCCACTTTTTATAAAGAGACCTTTCCATCCTCCACCATATCTCATACAAAATGATACTGTACATCAATATGTTTCGTCCTAGCATGGAAAGTAGGATTTTTTGCCAAAGAAATAGCACTTTGACTGTCAGTAAATTATTAATTTTCCTTGTATGAAACCCAATGTTAGAACAAAAACATTTTAACCAGATTACTTCTTTATAGGCGTGTGCTACTGCCATGTATTCTTCCTCTGTAGTGGACAAAGTGACTATAGCCTGTTGCTTACTCATCCAACTAACTGCACCACCATTCATCATGAAAATATATCCACTGGTGGATCTTCTGCTGTCAATGTCCCCTGCCCAATCAGAATCCACATAGCCTCGAATGCTGAGAGTCCTTTGTGATTCAACCAAATTTCCATGGTAACACAAAGCATATTCTGAAGTTCCCTTTAGATATCTAAACACTCTTTTCACAGCACCCCAATGTGTCCTTCTAGGATTTTCCATAAAACGACTAAGTACTCCCACTACTTGGGTAATGTCTAGCCTTGTACAGACCATTACATACATTAAACTGCCAACTGCACTAGCATAAGGCACTTTGGTCATGTCCTCTATCTTAGTAGGAGATTTTGGACAGTCTTCAATAGATAGTTTCGTTCCCTGCAAAACTAGAACAACTAGCTGCTTGTAATCAGTCATACAAAATATCTCCAGAACAGATTAATATACTTACTCTGACGAGCCAAATTTTTCTACTCTTTCTGTCCCTGGTTATTTCCATTGCTAGAATATACCTAGTTGCACCAAGATCTTTCATTTCAAACTTTGCAGACAACTGAGATTTTTTATCAGAAATCATTAACTTACTATTGCCTATGAACAACATATCATCAACATAGAGAGAAATAATAAGAACACGATCATTTTCAACTTTGAAGTATACACAGTGATCAAATTTCAATCTTACAAATCCCAATGAAAAAAAAAATGTGTCAAACTTCTAGTATCACATTCTAGGAGATTGTTTTAATCCATATAGAGATTTTTTCAACTTGCAAACCAGATTTTCTTTACCTTTTTCCACAAAGTGCTCAGGCTGGGACATATAAATTTCTTCTTCAAGGTCACCATGAAGAAATGTTGTCTTCACATCCATTTGTTCAATCTCTAAGTCATACACTGATGCAAGTGACAAAAGAAATCTGATAGACGTCAGCTTAGCTACAGGAGAAAAAATTTCTACATAATCAATTCCCTCTACCTAGGAATACCCCTTCGCAACCAACCTCGCCTTATACTTTTCCACACTACCATCTAGACCTATTTTCTTTTTAAATACCCATTTGCAGCCAATAGTTTTTCTCCCTTCAGGCAAGGGCACCAAACTCCAAGTGTCATTCTTTTCTAATGATGCCATTTCTTCATTCATGGCTTTCAACCAAGAGTTTGCATTAGACATTCTACTTGCCTCTTTCACAGTCCTAGGCTCAACAATGCTAGAAATTAAAGCATAGGCACAAGTAGAATCTAACAAAGAAAACCCATACCTATTAGGTTACTTTATTTCACGTGTTGACCTCCTCACAGGTTGAGGCTGAGCTTGATCTTCTTCTTCAGAACTCTCAGAACTACTTGAGCTCTCCTCAGTTTCAGGTACATTTTGAATTTCAATTCTTCTTTATCTGGTGTCGGAGGAATTTCAACTACATCCTTTTTATTTTCTGATTTTGTTCTCTAACTATAGATCCAAAGTAGAAGGCTTCAGCTCACGAAAAATAACACTTTTGCTATATAGAACCTTTTTCCGTATCAAGATTCCAAAGCTTGTATCCTTTTATGCCAGCACTATAACCAATAAAAATACATTTAACAACCTTGTTTTCCAATTTAGACCTTTCTTCATTCGACACATATGCATATGCCTCATAGCTAAAGACACAAACATGTCTCAGAGAGGGCTTCTTTCTAGACCATGCTTCCAAAGGTGTTTTCTCAACAAGAGCAAAATTAGGAGAACAGTTTATTAAGTAACATCTTGTTGCAACTACCTCAGCCCAGAACTTCTCCTCCAAGCCAGCACTACTCAACATACTTTGTGCTCTTTCCATCACTATCCTATTGAACCTTTCAACAACTCCATTTTGCTGCGGAGTGTAGGGTGTAGTTTTATGTCTTTTAATTCCATGATCTTTGCAGTACCTTTCAAAATCATCAGAACAAAACTCATCGCCATTGTCAGTCCTTAAGCATTTTACTTTTCTTCCAGTTTGATTTTTCACAAGGTTTTTAAATTCCTTAAAATGACTGAACACTTCTGATTTACTTTTCAAAAAATAAACATATGCTCTTCTTGAATAATCATCAATGAATGATACATAATATCTTGATTTAGACAAAGAAGGAACATTTACTGGACCAAATACATCATAATGAATGTAATCAAGTAAACCAGAAGATTTATGAGGATTGGAGTAAAATGAAACACAATGTTGTTTACCATATATACAATGTTCACAAAACTTGAATTCGAGGTTACAATCATCAAGCCCTTCAACCAGGTTTTTATTTTTCAAGGATTTTAAACCTTTTTCTCCAATGTGGCCAAGCCTATGATGCTAGAGCATAGTCTTTTCTACTGGAAGTTTAACTTCCATAGAGTTTGCACTATCAAGAACATTATTCTCCTTTTCTCCATGAGTAGCCTTCTGTGACTTTGCAGAGACACTATTGCATTGCACAACAAGTGCATCCAACTTATACAAAGTACCAATACGAGCACCCCTAGCTAGCACTATTGAGCCTCTAGTCATCTTGCAGCCATTTCCAGAGAATGAGACCTGCACTCCAACATCGTTCAAATTACTAACAGAAAGTAGATTTCGAGCCAAACCTAGATATGCATTACATCATTGATTCCCTTCACTCTTCCATTAGGGAACTTAATTCTGACTCTTCCATGACCAACTATTTCTAGAGATGAATCGCTTTCCAAATACACCCTTCCACCATCATATTTTTCATACTTAGTGAAACAATCTCTATGAGATGTAATGTGGAAAGATGCTTTAGAATCAATCATCCAAACATCATTTGATGCCCAAGTTGCCAAGGCTGCAATGAAAGTGTCTACATCACTCTAAGAAGAATCATTGTTGGAAGAATACTTCTTCTTTTTCTCCTCTTTCCAATCCTTTCGGACATGACTAGGTTGCCCATAATTCCAGCACTTTACCTTGGACTTCTTACCAAGAGACTTTGATCTCCCCTCTGATTTGGATATGGACTTCTTGTCCTTCTTTCCTTTTTCTTTTGATCCGCCTCTAATAGCAAGAGCCTTCTTTGCCATCTCAAAATATTTTCTTCTCATCTCTTTTGATAACAAAGAAGCAACAATATCTTCCATCTTAAAAGAGGAAGTAGTACTCCCAATAGCCATCACCAAGTGATCCTAATAATCTGGAAAAGAACATAACAATAGCATACAACGATCTTCTTCATCAATCTTCACACCCACAGATGCTAACTGTGCAATTAGCATGTTGAAAGCATTCAAATGATTAGCAACATATGCTCCTTCCTACATTTTCAAAGAGTACAAATTCTTCCTCAAGAACAACTTATTCACCAAGGACTTTCCCTGATAAATAGCTGCCAGTATTTTCCACAAAGAGGATGCTATCTTTTCTTCATGAACATTTAGAAGAACAGAGTCTGCTAAATAGAGCCTTATCAACCCCTTTGATTTTTGATCTGCAAGGTCCCAATCCTCTTGCTTCATGCCTATAGGCTTCATTCCAGACACAATAAGCCACAGATCATGATCAACCAATAGATCTTCCATTTTGAGTTTCCACAACTCAAAATTGTTGCCATTGAAATTCTCAATTTCAATCTCTCTTCATGTGCTTGTCATCTTAATCTATAATTCAAATTACCAGACTTCTACAAGACTCCCACTGAACAGAATTGACACAAAAAACCCAATGTATCCACAAGGACAACACAACTGGCCAGGCTCTAATACCACTTGTAAGGAAAGCTTAGGTGCAAAACAAACTCTCCTAATGTCAAAACCTTAGGGAAGAATGCAGATATGACTTTAGTTTTTTTAATTGCAGTCCAATTAAGATACCCATGAAAAGAATAATAGAAAAGAGAAATGAACACATACACAATTGGACACCATATTTACGTGGGAAAACCCTTACGGGGGAAAAACCCACCACACCAAGAAAAGCCTCTTTGTATTACAATAAAGAAAATTACATAGAGAATTCAGACTTAACTTTATGATGTCAATTTACAGCAGCAACATTCACTGATCAATCTTGTATAGAACATTAATCTCACAATGCTCTTAGATACATACAATGAACCCACTCAGATCAATCCGTGTTCAGTATCGAACAACACTACACCACCAAGCTATTCATCATAGTCAACCATTTTAGAGGGCAATCCATTCTACTCACGACCACAGGTTCATTTTCCACACAAGAATGGTTGCAACTGTTCAACTACCAATGGTTCACATTCTGCTTCTCTCATTGGCTTAGAACACACCACGTAGGACATACATTTAGTCAAAAAGTTTAACTAAATTGCATGTCGGAGAGACACTAGACCGTGTCTCCCCGATGCCAAAATGCCCGATCACATAGCTATCACCAAGACCAAAGGTATCAACAACACCCTAATAAGTTAGACCGATAACAAATCAAGTCTCCTTGATATCACAAGAAAACCAATTGTCCATCAGCAAGAGTCCAGGAGATTTCATTGATAGTTAACGCCACTCTGATATGTCAATCAACAAGACCATCGCTATCGATGAGAGCTCATACCAAACAAAAAAAATTTGGTGAGACCAACGGTATCGGCAAGAGTTCTCACCAAACGCACATACCTGTCAGCGAGAGAAACACTATTGGCAAGAGTTCTCACCGATTGCAGACCCATCGGTGAGACCACAACCATTGGCAAGAGTTGTCACCAAAAGCACCTGCCTGTCGACGAGAGAAACATCCATCGACATGTCGCTCAAAATGTTAACTTCATAACCACCGCATACAATTTATGAATTTACCGATCCCTATGACAAGCCGATACCACTGTCACCCAGTCGGAGAAAACACAAACTTCGTAACTCTCACTACTGGTTAGAAAGTTCCCAAAAGCTGCAACAATGAAGGAAGTTGGTGAGTTGGGAAATTATGAAACTTCCAAACTCTGCAACAAGGTTCTTAAGTTACAAAAATCACCAATGTCGTGACAATGAATAAAGTTGGTCAGTCGGGAAATTACAAAACTTCCGAACTTCATGACAAGTTTCTTAACTTAGGAACTCTAGCGATCGACCGACAATGAAGACTTGAACAGATATACAAGACAACAAGTTGAGGCACAATTTCCAACAAAACCACCATAGGGGAGAATCTAATTTTATCTTATTAAAATATTCCACGCCTTCTTCCCTAAGGCATATAAATTTCCCTTGAAAAGATCAAATTTGATCTAAAATATTAAAATATTAGATGCCTTCTTAAACTGCCATAACAGAAGATAAGATTTGATCATAAAATATCAATATTAGTTGCCTTCTTCATTAAGTCTCTAAACTGACCTAGGAGAGAGAATTGACTTCTAGAAGCAAATCAAATATGATTTCATGTGGGTCGACCAACCAAGGAACATAATAATATTTTAACTGTTTTAAAACTCCCTTCCTTATTCCTTATAAAATTGCTTTGACTTGCAAGTAGACATTGAAATAATAATAAAATATAATCAACATTATATTTTATTTTCCATTAAGTATAATTCCCCTATTTAATCTTCAAAAGAAACTCATCAAAATTATGATTTTCATGGACATATATGATCATTCCCTCACTAGGTTGACTAGCTCACGAGAAAGGTGAATGAGCTAGTTCTTATCCTTAAGATATCACTCTGAGAATGGAGACATTACAGTCCTCCCTTCTTGGGATTGCTTGTCCTCAAGCAATTTCCATACAACCCACTGCTCCACTTTGATTGAAATTCCAATATACCATAATCCATGAAGCAACATAATGGAATTTATGTGAAATAATGCACTCAACCAATCAATACCCAGATCCCAAACCAATCTATCCAGCCAACTATATGAGATGTAACAGAATTCTCTCATGAGTTCACCATCAAACACCCATCCATTATGGTAGAACAATATGAGGATGTGAAATTGAACTCTCATATGCATATAAACCAACCCATAAGGCCACCAAACATTACTATGATAACTTAAACCAAGATTGAGATCAATGTCAATCATGTCATCATACCCATTTATAAGCAGGAAATTCATCTCATATGCAATATTCATTAAGAAGACATATCTCCACACACTCCCATGAAACTCAATGGTTATTATAGACCATGCTAAATATGAAAGTGAAATGGAAACTCAAATAGGACAACCACTTACCAATAAAGAATCCATGAAGATTATGCTAGTACCATCATACCAATGAGCAGCTATCATATCATAGGGAATAAGTGACAACTCCAATGATATAACGTAGATACCTTCATCACTAACCAAAGGTAACTCATGCGTGGTTGATCCACTATAAGTGTCATCCAAAGTGTATGGAGATGGAAAACCATTACTAGACCCATCTTCAAGAAGGACATAGTGATTTCCATCATTATAAACTGTTCTAAATACTATTGTGCCTAAACTGAAACCATACATTCTAATACCCAACAATGAAGAATCACTATCAAACCATGGAGAATAGCCTATTAGAAAATCCTCATCAATATAAAATTGTGTTAACCCAATGGTTTGACTTAGCCTATCAAAAGGGACCAATGTATCTTGTAAATCTGAATTACCTCCATCTTCATTGCCACACACATGCATGTCATTAATGGTTGGCCCATGATGATCAAAAAAAGTTAATTGCCTCATTCTTTTTACTTTTTTTGGATACTGTTTTTCTTGAACAACAACTAGCTTAGCTTTAATTTCCCTTTCTAGCCAAATGTTACACTTCTCTGGTGTCTTTTCCAAACCTTCAAAGATCTGATTTACAAAATAAGATTGTGTAGTACCTTGTTTTTCATCAAAATTATCATACCCATAACTCCAATTTTGTATGCCATCATTAATAGACGACAAGTAACTATCATCCAATGGTGTTAGCATGCCTATTTCATGAGAATACAAAACCATAGGACTACTGCCCTCAAACAAATCAGGTATAATGTTATGCCATTCAATAGTATCTTCACCTTCTTCAAATCTTGAATACTCTCCATCAAGGGTTGTCCCCAAACAAGTCTCTCCTTGTGCATCACCTATGCTTGCATGAAGCGATTCATGATCCATAACTCTCATGGATTTTTCTATTATTTGATGAGGAAAAGTGTACTTGAGGGCTCTCATAACAACATGTTTCCCATCATGTCTAAAGCTCAAATCCATTACTTGTAAATCTTAGATGACCCTTTGTAAAGAATGTAGCCATTGCATTCCAAGTATAATTTCATTGTCCTTCAAATCAAGTATATAAAAGTCCTCACAAAGAGTATACTCACCAAAGATAATAGTAAGTCCACCTACTATAGCCACATCAAAGCCCTCAAAATCATCACAATGAAAACCTCTTTTCTATACCAAACCTTCATCAATGTAGTTATGTGTAGCTCCACTATCAAATAGTGCCAAAACTTTGCAACCAAACAATATGCTGTCAAAGATAAATGGATTATACCTTGGAGCTCCTAAAAGATAAGAAATCCTAGAACCTTTGTTACCATCATTTAGTGGTTCTAGTGTTGGTTGTTCATGATCATGCTCTCCCCCACTCTCTGAATCCATATTAGGGATCCCCTCATCATTAGATATGACCTCTATAAGATGTGCCATACCTTTCCCAAGGCATCTATGACCAAGCTCCCATGGTTGTTTACAAGTAAAACACAACTTATTTCTCCTAAGCTCATTCCTTGTTTTAAAATCCAACATAGGTTACATAGACTTGGACTAATGACTTTCCAACATCTGCCTTGGGTTCATATTTATGATCCTTGAAGTTCTTCTTTGTGGGCCGCAAGGAAGTAAGTGTAGTCTTAAGGTCTAAGGCAGGCTGAATAACATTATGTAATGTGTTAGGCTTGAGTGCCTTAACTATGCCTTTCAACCTATCATCCAGACCCTTAATAAACAACATGGAGTTACCCTTCTATTGGACATATTAGGAACCATAACAATAATGTTATGGAATTATTCTATGTATGTCTCCACATGTCCACACTTCTTAAGTTGTTCCAACTCTCTGTAATACACTTCCACATCCTTCTTATCAAACCCTGCTACCAACCTCTTACTAAACTCATCATAGGAATGGATCAATCCATGGTTTTGATGCCACCAATCATATGCAGTACCTTCTAAGTGCATAGTTGCAAATTGGATTGCATCATCCTCTACCATAGGCCATAGATAAAAAAGGGTATCTAGCTTGTGAGTCTATGCTCTTGTCGTGATCTTCCCATTACCATCAAATGTTGGGAGAGTGAGATTACTTGTAGCATGTCTTAGATCCTTGTTTTGATTCCTTGGCCTTCTATCTTGCCTTGCTCTATTGTGCTCCCTCTTTTGGCTCATGTAATGGTCAAAGGTCAAATTATCCTTTACTTGCAGAGGTAACATATCCCATTCATCATGCATTGACATGACATTATCTATGAATGGTACATCTTCATTTTCTTTAGCATTCTCTTCTTTTGGTTCATTTGTCAAAAAAGTAGATTGCAAAGGTCTATCACTGGTACGAGTGGGTGCTCTTTGTGCCCTTAGAGTCCCAACAATAATACCATTGTCTTCATGCTCATGAACTGGTCTTCTAGGAGCATTCATCTGTTGTATAGCTACTATCTAGGTTGCTACAAAACATCAACTACATACTGCTGCCCTACCGCAATACCCCTCGTGAAATCTCTTGCTTCTCTTTCTTCATTATTGGCATCATGTCTTGATGGATTGCCACCTCTTCTATCACCCATGGTGTCTTGTTGTGTATCAATTGGATTTGCTTGCTACTTTTCTCTTCTACGTGTATAATACCTATGTGGACCAATCTCTTGTGGTTACATAAGAAAACGTTAACCCTCCAGGCTAGCAGGAATAGGGCTCTGTTACCACTGTAAGAAGCATACTTTATCTCAACCAATTTTTTTCTCCTTATTGGCTTAATATTTTGATGTCTATAAAAATATTCAAATATAACATGAAATAGAATACCAAATGATGAAGTTGTAAGCAAATCAACCAAAACATGAGAATGACATACTTAGAAAATGATGATGGCTTCTTATTGAATCAATAATCTGATTATAAATAGAGGATTTCTTGTAGCTTACAATCAGATAGTATGATTTAGAAAATAAGATCAGATACAATATGCAAAATAGCCAAAAATGTATACCAAACCCTAGCCAAGTGATTGCAGAATGAAACCCTAGGTACTCTTGATGAACTACCCTTCAATCCTTGATTGAAATAAGATTGTAGCGACAATGTTGGTTGTTGAATGTGACTGATAAAATTCTATAACAAATGGTATGTAATCTATATTTGATTGTAGATGGCCTAGAAATTCTGAAACACACCAAATATTGCAAAAATGTCTCAAATTTTGAATTGCCTAGCTTAGAAAGATAGTGAATTAGCCCATCTTGCCCCCTATGCTTGAAAAATGATGAAATATGCCTGAAATCAAGTCTAAAACTTGACTTCCAACAACTTGTAAAAGCCTGATGTGGATTCCCAGCCAACCCACAATGCAAAAACTCTTCACCATGAAACCCCAATATGCCAAAAGGGGCGATCTGTTCCTTGAATAAAAAATATGATTCAATCTACTTGATTTCTTTTTGGACCTGAAATAAAACTAGTCTTCAAACCCTTATATTCAAAGTCCTAACTCCACAAAAGCATGTCAATTAAGCTCTATGATGAACTCCATGTGAATTCACCTCTCATTGTGGAATGGGATCATCACCAAACCACTGTTATTTCAAAGGAGCACCACCTTGAATTGACTAAAATTCACTTCCAACCAAGAGAAGACTCTCTTCACATTGTTTTTTTTTAAATATCAATGCAACATGATCCTCTTCAAAGCCATCAATGTTTCTTAAATAAGGCTCCTAACCAACCCTAGTCCAAACCTCCATAGGGGAGAATATGATTTTATCTTAGTAAAATATTTAGTGCCTTCTTCCCCAAGGCATCTAAACCACCCTTGAAAAGATCAAATTTGATCTTGAATATTAAAATATTAGATGCCTTCTTAAACCACCATAAGAGAAGATCATATTTAATCTTAAAATATCAATATCAATTGCCTTCTTCATTAAGTAACTAAACAAATCTAGGAGAGAGAATTGACTTCTAGAAGCAAATCATATCTGATTTCATGTGTGTTGACCAACCAATGAAGATAATAATATTTTAATTATTTTAAAACTCCCTTCCTTATTCCTTATAGAATTGCTTTGACTTTCATGTAGACCTTGAAATAATAGTAAAATATAATCAACATTATATTTTATTTTCCATTAATGATAATTACCCTTTTTACTCTTCAAAAGCAACTTATGAAAATTATGATTCTCAAGGCTAGATATCATTCCCTCACTAGTTTGACTAGTGCACGGGGATGGGGAATGAGCTAGTTCTTATCCTTAAGAAATCACTATGAGAATGGGGATATTACAAGTTCATAATTTAGTTGTGGGTTTTTAGAGCCAAAGGGTACTTTTTTGTTTTTTGAAAAGTTTGAATTTAAGAAAATTGAATTTTTATAGTTTCATAAACGAATTTTTTTAAAAAAATCTTGGGTTTTGTGTTGAAAATAATTGGATTAAATTTTATTTTTTAGTGTGATTTCATATTGTTTTGAATGGAGTATTTGATAACTCTTTCATGGTTTTTCAAGAATTTTTTTTTAGACTATGTTGATTTTTTTTCGAACCAAGTTCTTTCCTTGTTTTCCATGCCACACTCATTTTTTGTTAGTTGTGATGAACTTGGGATGTAGGTATTAGATAGAGGTATTGGAGTGGCTTCCAATATTTTTTGAGGTGCAAAGTGGCTTGAGGATATCTCGTGTAGAAGTCTCTTAAACAAGTGATAAGTAAAAATACATGGGGAAATAAAAAGAATTAAGATAATGATGTCAATGAAATACATGAAGCACTTATATGGGCTTGGTATGAGTGTGCAAGACATGCCCACTCAAGGAGAGTTGGGTCTTATAGATTGAGTAACCTCGTCTCTTGTGAGAGGTGTACTTAATTTTACATAGCCGATATCATAGGCTATTGTGATGACACTACCTACTCCATCTCTAGGATTCATCCTTTATAAACACTATTGTACTTGAAGAGATATTGTACCTCACCCTTTTATGTTATCAATGAGTGAATTTTGAATTCCTTGTATGTTGCTTGCATAGTCCATGTTTGGTGTGAGTGTATGCCTACTCTCTTATGTTTTGTATTTGTTTTTTTATGGCTTGTGTAACTATCTCCTAGCGTAGTGGGGTGGACCTAAGGATACCAAAAAGTTGGGTGGTGTGGAAACCACCATTGGAGATCAGAAGATCATGAAAGGAGCTTGAGAACTACAAGTAGGTTGGGTAAAGGCTTCACTAATCTTTTTGTTCTATTTTTCATAAATGATGGAAAAAGTGTATATTGAAGGACATTTGAGTCCTTCTATTATTATGTAAGGTAATTATTAGATGTCCCTAAAGGATGAGTTGTAAATAGACTACATAAGTGGTACTAATGTTACAATTATCTTTATGAGTGTTGGTGTTGAAGTTGAGCATGCATGCTATCTTATATGCTCTTTAAGCTTTTCATGTTGGTTACAATGAACTAAGAGCATCTTTATTTTGGTTTAAAAATGAGTATCAAGTTTAGAGAATATAAACATCATCATTGAAATCTCCAAGTAGGTTGTGAAACCTTAGGTGTGTTCATCCTAAGGCACCAAATCATTTTGGAGGGGCCATTTAGGATCCCTTGTGATCTTGGAGTGGATTGAAGGTTTGGAACACACTTTCCCTTTGTTTCTCTTGTTCTAAATATTGTGTTGGAGCCTTAGAGGCTCCCCAACCTCTTGGGAATCATTTGCTTCATGGGAAAAAGTGTCTTGTGAGCCAAGGGTCTAAGATCACTAGGAACCTAGAGTCATTTTGTGAGAATCAAGACTACAACTCTTATCTTGGACTTTGGTGCTAGAATAGGGCACATGTTCCTATCTAGGACACTTATGATAAGATGTTAGTGCCCCACCTAGGTGCTAGTGTCACACTTGGGTACTGGAGCAATCCTGGAGTGTTGTCTTTTTTGGGGTACTATAGTCCCTCCAAATATCAGACAACAAATATTTCTAGAAATTTTTGGGAAATTTTTTTGAATGAAAGTTGTTCCCCATAGTATTGTGAGTCTTCTAAATTTTCTATCATGTTGATAGGTTTCATCATTGAGGGGTTGTGCCAATTTTTTCCTTGGATAACATGCCTTCACATGAAATCGTTCCATTGTTGCAACTTGTGTTAGGGATTTCATTTGCCGTAGGATGGTCAAGTATTGTAGGGGTTTAACCCTTGTATCAAAGGCCCTTGTTGGTGGTTGCACCCCTTATAAAATAGGTTGGTTGGTTAGTGTTATATTCTTTCATCAGTGTCACATTGATTAGGCAATAGTGTCATCTTGTTAGTATATCAACATTCTTAGTGGCACCATTGAGTTATTAGTATTACATTCTTTGTTTCAAAAAAATAAAAATCATGTGTGTTTTCTAGGATGATGTCCCATGGGTCCTTGGTGGGGCATTTTATGTGAGTTTTTTATAAGTGGAATTCCAGAGACTCTACATATCACTTTACATATGTAAATCAAAGAAAATTACATTCACCATGTTAGTCTTATGGGGGTCATGAACCTACTCTTAGTCCTAGGGGTGCTTTCTTGATCCCAAATTTACTACACTTAACAAAAAAAATAATGATTACACTAAGGTGACTCAAGTTTAGTATAGTTCTAACCAAATTTCTAAAACTAGTTATTGGACACATTTTGGTGTTACCATACTTCTACTAAAATAATCATTGGGTATCTTTAAAACCCTTCCATTATAATTTATGTTAATATGCATATTATAATAACAATTATTATTAGGGGCATTCATTGTTAGAGTTATTATAGAAATGGTTTGAAGATTGAGATGTATAAGTGCTTTAAAATAAAATATTTATGTGCAATGATATATTTGTCATAAATCATCTTTGATTTTTGTGTCAAGGCTTTAATATATGGGATGAAAATGAAAAGTAGTTTGAGTTAGTTGTAGGCTTTAGTAGTGTGTAGATATAATAAGGAGATACAAAAAAGTATAATAAAAAAATATGTATGTATGATACCTAGTGAAAATAGTGATGTGTTTAAATTATAGTAGTGTATATATATACGGAATATAAAAATACAAATTTGAGAGGTAGAAATGTAATTAGAGGTGTTTATAAGTACCCTATGAATGGATGTGCTATGTATTTGGTTTATTAAGTGAACCAACTAGCAATTTAGATTCTCTCAAGATATAGGATGAAAGATCAAGTTTAGAAAGGAAGTCAAGAGATCACCCATATAACTATTGACCTATCTATTAAGTGAGAATAAACATACTAAACCATATCTACACAAAATTTTTTTCCTTTCTTTTATTTTCTATTAATACATATTTTAAGTTATAACTTCAAATCTTATTAAACTTATCTACAATTAAATGTGTTTTATATTTAATAAATATAGGAGATAATCCTATATAATATAAACCATCTCTAAATACATATTTTAAGTTATAACTCCAAATCTTATTAAACTTATCTACAATTAAATGTGTTTTATATTTAATAAATATAGGAGATAATCCTATATAATATAAACCATCTCTAAATAATGAGCTATAAAACAGCCTTCCCTTTCATTTTCTTCCTTGTAAAATAAAATTGTATGCTGGCCAGGTAATGGGGAATTTTTATATGGCGTGATTGTCACGTTGGAGTTCATGCTTCCTGCAAACTTGCCACATGATTGTTTAAATACGTCAGAAAATAATGATATTATATATCCACTAATCCCACTGCCATTTAAAGAAAGGAAAATAATGGACCGGCACGCTTATGGCACACGCATTAACAAAATAAATGCATATAGCCCACCTCATAGTCGACGTGTAAAACCAGTAAAATACAAAAGATTAGATGTGAATAGAAGCAAATGTCTATCTGTTCGACACTCTTTACTAATGGGTGTCAATATCAGGTTCGCCCTTTTGGCTACTGAAAAGGGTCAGTGTGTTATAAAAGGAGGTCTATCAGAGCGTGGACAACACACGCTGTGTTTTAACACTCAAAATTTCCCTCCATACTAAACTTAGTTGACGGCTGAGAGAAACCAAGTGAAAATGGACGCTAGAGCATCCAGCCCGTTTGGTTTCCAATTGGACTCCATAGAATTGAAGAGAATGATGAAGGAAGGAGAAGCAATTGCGGAGGCATCAACACATCAAAATCCTCCAAAATCAAGTGTTCTCATTACCATGTCTTCTTGTCCAGAGGATGAAGATGAGAACAATCTGGATCATCAGAATAGAGCACAGTGGCTTCGGGCAGCTGTCCTTGGAGCAAACGACGGTCTGGTCACCACCGCGTCGCTGATGATGGGCGTGGGTGCGGTGAAAACAGACGCAAAGACAATGGTGATATCTGGGCTGGCGGCGCTGGTGGCAGGAGCGTGTAGCATGGCTATTGGCGAATTCATTTCCGTGCAAACACAGCGCGACGCGGAGCTTTCCAACCTGAAGAGACAAAAGCAAGCGGAAAAAGTGATGAAAGGAACCGAACAAGCGAGCTATTCAGGTTCCCCCTTTTCAGGTAGAGGGGGACTGAGCGCAATGCTTCCTGCGTCTCCGTTGGTTATTTCAAGAGAAGAAAAAGAGGGGCTTCCTAGCCCAGTTCAGGCGGCTTGCGCATCGGCCCTTGCGTTTTCTGTGGGAGCACTGTTGCCTCTTATCTCCGCCGCCTTTATCATTGACTACATAATTCGGGTTAGCGTCTTGGCTGGTGTTTCCAGCTTGACGCTCATCATGTTTGGCGCCATTGGAGCTTACTTTGGGCGCTCTTCTATTGTTAAAGGGAGCGTGAGAGTTCTGATTGGAGGATGGCTTGCCATGTTAGTTACCTATGGTTTGCTCAGGTTCTTTCGCGCTACGGCAGGAGTTTAAGTACACTGTCGATTACTACAACGAGTATCGTACTGAATATTACTTCCTTGATTTTAGTTCCTGTAAGTCATAGATTTGAGTGTCGTAATAAGCTTAGGTGGAATGTTTTTTCGCAAATAAATAATGTTTAAGTAATCTAGAGCATGGAACGCTGCAATATTTTTCCAATAGAAAGTCTTATCCCTAACTTGGTTGGAGGGAGATTCAGTGTTCCATGATTCCCCAACAGTTTGGTTTTATTTTTATTTTTAGAATTGTAATTCTATCAAAATTTGTACCTCTGGTTATAGCAATATAAATCACGACAGTGGTGACTGCTTTACATGAAAAATTGTACGCAGAGATCAATCTTAATCTATTAGCGTTCTTCATGAAATTACCAATTAAATGGTAGTACACAAAGATCAATGTAAATCTTATACCTTATTTTATGACATTAACAAATTAAATTGTAGTACATAAAGATCGAGATGAATTTAGAAATAACTAATTAAATTGTAAAACAAAAAAATATAATTTATTGTGAAGTTATATATTGAGAGGTTTAATAATATTTGTACTTTTAATAATTTGTTAGTATTGCTAAAAAATAAAACTATATTTTAATCACACTCAATCTCTCAAGTTGCGTCCTAAAATTTCTATTCTTATATATGTGCATATGTCAAATGATTATATGGTAGTTCTATTATCAAAATTATGAATGTTGATGAGTAGATTTATAAAGCTCAAGATACAATTCAAGATCTTATTGACAAGAAGGTGATACACGTTGAAGATACTAATGGTTATGGATGTATAATTTATGACCTCATTATGATAGGGATGGTTATGCCAAGTCTCATGTAAAGGAAACTATTTTTTTATGAGAAAAAATGCATATACATGTAACACATCATGTGATACAAATAGTGAAGAGTTAGATAAGGTATATATACAAATGTTTATGAATGAAAAAATATATGGTGTTATGATTATAAATGTATGGAAAATTAAAGGGAGACGAATTTTACACAGGAGAGAGATATCTCAAGATATGTATCACAAGAAAGAATAGGTGAGTCTACCTCAATTGAATACAAAAATCCATCCATTAATGCCACCTTTGTTCATAGAGAAAAATGTGTGGAACAAACTTCTCCGAAAAATCATTATATCAAAGGGATATATATAATTGGGGTAGTAATCTAAATGATACATTGTGTGGTTCATTTGATAAAAATCTCTAGTTCTTATATACACATGTTATTTAATATTCCCCTATGCATTTCATTTGTTCTTGACATATGGAGAAATATTTTCATTTCTTTTTCACAAGCTACACACTCATGATATTCCAAAATGGGGGAAAAGGTGGTGGTATTACTTATCCTTTGGATTGTGCTTTATATTAATCATTAATTAGGTTTATCATCTGTGTACTTCATACTCACCCCCTAATGCTTATACTCATTTTATTTATCCACGTTATCATGTTATCATGATTGATGTTTTTGCAATGATTATATATTTCCTTAATTTTGTATGTATGTCTTTATGAAAAATATAAATTAAAAGAGTATTATTTTATTAATCATTCACAAATTTTATTTGTAGTTCACAAGTGCAATCTATATCATTGCTTCTACTATTCTTCTTAAGTTAATTTTGTATTATTTATTCTTCTAAGTTGATATTATTTTTTATGTTATTCAAATGATTTTTTTTGGAAAATATAACAATAAAAAGGGTACACCTTGCAATTTAACCCTTTATTTATAGCACATTACATGAGTGCCTAGACTATGTGATTTGAAATTGTTTAGCTCATTCATTGAATAATATTATGAATTTACTCTTACAAACAAATCTTAACCCATACTAGGACATTTTATAGCTCTCAAATTATAAGTGTTTATTCTTAAGCTAAATCTATATAAGCATGAAAATGATCTAGGATAGTTTACTAACTTGTGGATTTTATTCAAATTTTAAATTTCACTCTATCAACACTAACTCATTTTCAACTAGAATTTATGTATCAAAAATATTATGTATCAAATAATTTTGTTTTTAGACATGATATTTATTTTCCAGATTTTTAGCACGGTCTTGAGGCAACATATAAATGATTATTTTCTCTTTATTTTTTTTTTTAATTTTTGAAATATTTTTAATTTTTTTCCTATTTTTGAATGGAATTGATCTCCAAATGATTATTAACCATTTTGGTCCTTTTGATGTTGTTTATGTATATTCTTGTGTTATGATCTACCAATACTAACCTACATAAAGGAGTTGTGTTATTAGGGTCACAACTCTTGCATACAACCCATGGATGTTATTATATTACTTATTGATATTGGGGTTGGATTAATTTGAATGCACACATCCTAATAGAGTGGCATTAGAGTCCTTATGATAAAGCATTATTTCTAGGATGTGATATAGATTTGTGAGTTAGGATTTTTAGATTTAAGATGAGATATTGGATTATGAAGGGTGATGCTAGACATAGATGGATTATTTGGATTTTTGGATTTAATATTTTTTATTTACTAAACTTGGGATGAGGGGTGATGGAGTTTTTACGTTGAGTTGGGGTTGATTTTATGACTAATGATTTTATATGCTTTGTGTGAAGTATTAATAAACATTTGAAGAAGGTAGGGAACTATTATATGCAAGAGGGATTTTTCTTATGGCTCCAATTTTGATTGACTGTTGAATTTTGATTATTTTCTTTGCTTGATCTAATTTTCTTTACCTAGATTCATTTTGACTTCGTGTCTCTGCTTTAATTTTTAGATTCAATGGATTTCCACATTTGGTTTTCATATTTTACTTTGTAAGGATTATTTTTGTTGGTCCCAATTAGTGCGTTTAATGAATTAAAGTGATGGTTTAAGGTGTGGATGTGATGAGTGTTGTTAGCAACCTTAAGGTAAGGACTACACATGACCCCTATTTTAATGCTTACATTGGATGGAACTACCCCCAATATCAATGAGATACTACAAACACTATTAGGTTTGTTGATCAATCAATATGCAAGACATCAATACTTAGGATTCATGTAAAATTGTGCTAGTTCTAATTTGATACCTTTTTCTTGCATGCCTAATCCTTTTCCTTGGTACTGCATGTTGTGATAGATTCTATTTACAATGGTATTTTTTTTAGAAGCAAGATTCTAAACCATTATTGTGTAGTAAAAAATAATCTTTTTTTTTTATAATTTTCTTATCTATACAAAAGCCTAACTTGACAAAAGAGGTCATTGATAGGATATTGGAACTTTATCCTTGGACATACACTTTTTCACTTCATTATTTGGAATGTTATTATGATCCACAAGAGATTCTTTATCCACTTGTCTAATTTCTCAAAATTATGCACACACATAATTTTGAGCAATTTCTTGACACATATGTATTTTCTTAGATGAAAGGATAGATGAATAGAATTTTGAGTTGATGGAAATTAGAATGTGAGGGACTTTTTAAATTTTTGCACATTAATTGGATGAGAATATTTTAATTTATTAGATATTGTAATTATCGAATTTGAGGTATGTGAGGGCTTTGATATTAAGGAATACATATTCAACAATATGTTTGTATCGTTTCATATTAATGATGTGGTGGAATGGCATAACCATGTTTATATATTGGAGATTAATATTTATAGAGATTGATCAGATTGAAATAATTTAGAGGTTTAAAAATTAGGATAGGATGTGAAGGCTACAAGGATTTCTTGGTTTGGTGATAGGGATGAGGATTTCTGATATGGGAGATAGGGATTAGGGAGATCGTTTGTGGTTGAAGTAAGTGTTGGAAAATAGGTGTGTTTTTCTTGTCATTTAGGTAGGATAAGGATAACCAATGTATGTTTGTTGGGGATTACTAATATGGCTTGTTCTAGTTATCTCTTGTTATTAGGGATTGATGGATGGACAATTAAAGCTTATGGATAACTTGCTAAAGGACATGGAATCTAAGGATTGAAGGTATCAAAATTAATCCATAAGACTATCATTATCATCTTAAGGGCCATATTTTGATTGGTCAACAAGGATAGTATCACTTTCATCATACATAGGATACATTACAATGTATCATTGCTCATTTATAGCCTCATGTTGTATTTTTTTCTTGATACTTGACCTAGGTATAATGGCTATAGCTATTTGTAAGAAGATTTTTGTCATAAGGGTCAAATTTTGATTGATCAACAAGGCTAGTGTTTGAAGAGATATCAAGCTCAATTTTTTATATGATGATCATGATATACATTTATACAAAGGAAGAAGGAAGTAGTTAAAATAGTTTAACTACATACACTTGCAACCATGTTATCACCACTTATATAATGAAATACGCTAACATTCCACTGTTATTACATTGCTCTTGCAAATGTATCATAAAAACCTCAAAATTCACCTTGCCAAGGGACCCCCCTTAAGGCTTACATAATTAAAATTGTTGATTAGAAAACAAATATATATTCTTGAGAAGATCTTCCTTTGAAGAAACAAATCATGTATCAAGTGAAACTCCATCAAGTTACTCCATACAACTACTATAATTGGAAATCCCAAATGGAGATACACTTGAAGAAATCAGGATTATATAGAATGACCATGGGTACAAAAATTGAAACCTTATGTTGCTGAGAAGAGAAAGTGGTTTAATAGGGGTGATCAAGATTTTGGGAAACTATGTATGTATATGTCTCTTGATCCTATATGTCTCTCGATCCTCTCTTTCATTTTGAATCATGCACCACACCCAATCAGCTATGGACATAATTAGTATCCTTGTTTGGGAAGGGTATGTGCATGATCATGATGGGCCAAAAAGTGGCAATATGATGGGTATGTGGCTGACTTTTTTTTACCCAAAATTGATGAAACAAAAAGGGTTTTTAAAGGAGATTCTCATATTTCCACCAATACAAATTATATCTTACTTTGAATTTAATAAGTAATTATTATTCATTTTCTATTTGAATTACGACTAAAGTCCTAATTGATAGGCTTAATGAAAAACATCTATAGCTTTCAAACGGTATCACATTTTTTGAATCTAAAACATACATCACATTCTATGCTTCGTATAATATAGGATTAAAAAAAGAAAAATTGAATTTCATAAAGTTTTGACCCAGTTAAGGTGGTCAGACATACAATTTTTTATAATTTTTAAAAGTTGTAATAAAAATTTCATAATTAATCATTTACTTGGAAAAAATTACAAAAAATATGCATCACATCGGGACATGAGTCCTCTAATTATATTTAAAATCTTATAAAAATATTATCATTTTATTGTGGTTAGGGTGGTTAGATAGACACCTACTTCTTATTTTTTCCCTGAAATTTAAGTACTCTGCATTGAAATTTCAAAATTTCACCAAATAGATTTAAAAAAAAAAAACAAACCTAGTAGTTTAGACACTACATTCAATTTTCTAAAGATTCTATTCTTACATATTTTTGAAATAATATAGATAACTTATTCAAAATTTTAAGTCAAGTTGCCTAACTCTAATTTTTTAAAAAAATTTGCCACTTAAGGGCTTGTTTTTTCCATGATGATCCTGCACATACCCGGAAGTAGGATACTATGAGAGGTTTTTAGTTGGAGAATGAGCTTATCAACTTGGATCCTTGATATTTTGATAGCATTCAAGACTTCTTCACCAAACTCACGTCTCTTAGATTGTAGTTGACATAGTGTGGTATTTAGAAGGAGGATACTTAATTAATTCTTTCCATCCTTGCTAAGCTTGGTCTTGATTATTCAATTTTTGTTTCTACCTTTCATGCCATGAAAGGTACACTTGGTTCTAGATTCACTGCGCCTTCACTTGATGATTTTTCTACATCATTCACTTGACAGTAGGAAAAGTTGGTAGAAATTGGCTCATTGAAGTCTTCCACATCAAAGGCTCTTATTGCATCACTAGGAACTAAAGGTCCAATGACTTCAAATAATAAAGGAAATAAACAAAAACAAAAGGATTCCAAGTATATTAAGCAAACTTCAAGGAATCATAATCACATGATACCTCATATTCTTCATCCTCCTCTAAGAATGATTGATCAAAATGTGCATATTACACAAAGATAGGACATGATGAGAATCAATGTTATGTAAATTAGTTTGATGAGTTGAAGCATCTTCTATAGAAGAATAATTCAATTTCCTTCATCCTCTTCTTCTACTATAATACCTTCACAATCAAGGTCATCCATAATGGCACATGGAGTGGACAAGATGAAAGGCCATGTTCTCTTTGCATCCACCAATATTTAGTCCAATAGGTGACTTATTGATTCAAGATCCTCACATCATATGGTTGCATCTTCAGGTATGTTAGAACTCTTTGTATGATCCTTGCATATTGCCACAAATTTTAATGGGAAATAGAACTTATATGAGTCTTACTAAGAAAAAATCTATATATGTTGGTGATGGTACATTTCATGATGTACTTTGTGTCCCTTCATTATCTTCTAGTCTCCTTTCCATATATTAGATTGCACATAGTGGGGTAGGTAAGATCATAAAGTTCACACCTTATTCAGTTCTTATTGGAGACCTGCATAGTAGAGAGATTATTGTATAGAAGATCATGCATCTTGATTGTATTCCTTCTCTCATTTTTCTCCAAATGAGGAAGCACTATCATCAACTGATTCTCACTTTCATGCATCTAGAGTTTAGATATTTGAGGAGTAGTTTGGCCACTTGAAGCTATGTGTACTTCCATCATATACTCTAGTTCATGAGAATTGTGCTAAGCTTCTTCCTCCTACATCTCTTGCATATTTAGAGTTCAATTCTTTTTAGTACAATATTTTCAGTCTTTTAGTTTCAACTTTGTGGGATGACTAATTGCCAAAAATTACAGTTATTCATTGAGTCACACATTGCCAATATTGGGGACACACTTGAGGATATCCAATTCCTCTTTGATGATAGATGTGACCCACCAGTCATTAGATCAAAATTTCCTTTGGAGGTTGTTCTACAAGCATCTTCATAGTTATTTCAATTACATTCATTTGATTCAAATATGTGGACCCTTGATCATTCTTCCATGGCATCCATCATGCAAACATTTCTCCTAAGAGAGTTTCTTCTTCATGCACCATTGGATGTGTTTCTTCCTAGTGGGAGGAAAAATGTTTGTTGTTTCTAGATCATCTTCAAAATCCTTCATCATGCATTTAGTTTCAGTAGAGGAGCTTCTTCCTTCTAGGGGGATTCATTGTCTCAACCTTACTCTTTTCTGGGGGGATCTTGATTGTACTTATGTGACCAATGTAACACTTGGAGAGACATTTTGAGTCCTACTTTTCTTTGTCACATGTACAATTTCATTTCATTTATCTCTCTTTTGGAGAGGAGTTTTTCCCATGAGGTTTTCTTCTTTTCTCTAGTTATGAGAGATTTTAGTTGCTTGTTCATGGGTACCTCATCAAGCCTCGTAGCTATAACCCATTCTGCTTTCCATTTAGCTTCCTTTATTAGTTTTTTAGTTTCTCCCTAAGTTGATCTTAAGGGGGGTGTCAGAGTAAATAAGTCATTATCTGATAATTAATTGATCATTAATTAAATATTATATGCTTTTTAACTTTAATTACTTAAGATAAAATTAGGAGTTTCTTTGTTATTAATTAGTTTGAGCTAATATAAGAAAATTCTCCCCATTCCATGAGATTAGAACACTTAATCACAATCTAATCAATAATCATCTAGGGTTTTCTTTTTAATGCTTTTATAAGAATGTACCTTCATTGTAATATTCATTCAGGTTATTGTATCAATATAATTTCTTAGGTTGTTGAGAAATATGATAGGATAATTTCTTGCAGGGGATTTTTGGGTGTTGTAGAGTTCAATCATCAACTTCAACACAAAGTTAGCTCTAACTCTCCACTTTGAAAACACATTTTTCTTAGCTTCCTAGGCCTAATCAATATCCAATGCATTACAAGGATGGTCAAAGGTCTTAAATAGGATATATGAGTGTCAATGTGTATCCTTGGTATATTGAAAGAGAACATGATGCTTAATCCATGAAAATAAAATAAATAATACCAAAAAAAATCGTAGAAAGAGGGTGACCCTTCTCCTTCACTTTTTGAAGGTATATTAGCATGAAACATGGAACAATGTAATTAGAAACTTTCCATGATGAAGGATCTTGAATTTCTACAACAATTGATGAAGAATCTTTCTCTTGAATGTTTGAAAAATGTTATCTTGATGACTTAGAATGCCAAAACACTAACTTGCTTGACTTGAGAACATGATGAATGATGATGAGTTATGAATTATGGTTTAGAGGCTTGTATTTATAGGAAATTCACCTTATTTGTCAGTTAATTGGATCCCTAAGGCATAAATGAAGAAAGAATAAAATTAAATTCCAAAATCTCCTGCTCAAACCTCGAAAATAGGTCAAATTGGACTAAGTTGCCATGCTAGACAACTTAGTCCCACCTGGAAGAGATGAATTCACCCAGATGGGTGACTTAGTCCTAGAGGGTCACTCTTGGTAGTTGGATTGTTGGGGAATGAGGAATTTTAGTTCTTATGTTGATATCATCATGTGTTTGATCAAATTATTCCTTAGGATACACAATATTGGGCCATAGAGAGCTAATAATGATGATGTAAAGAGTAATTAGGGCTTGGGATAGATAATTCAATGTGAAAGTGTGATTAAATATACTTTACAACACTAAAATGAGGCCCACTTAGCCTAGAAAGGAATGACATCCAATGTGAATGTGTAAGACACATTACAACACTAGATTAACACTAATTTTATTTGACAAGCCTTCTAGATTAATGTGAGAATGTTAGTAAATACATTTTGCAACATTGAATTAGGGAAAGATGGGTCCATTAAGTCTAAAGAGGTGTGAAATTATTTTACAACACCTTTACAAGACATCAATGAATGCATTTGCAAGGGTCCAAGACCTAATGTGGATGTGTGAAAAACCTCACAACACCAAAACAAGGCCTTATTAAGTCTAGTTTATCATCAATTATTCCCAAATCAAGCAAGCAAAAAGGAATATTTTTTTGAGTCCACATAATGAAAAGGTCCTAGAAAAGTGTGAAAGTGGGATACAACACTTTACAACACTTTTACAAGACATCCTGAAAGTCTTAATGATTCTCAAGGGTACAACACCTAGTGTGAACATGTTGATCAAATTACAACATTAAATCTAGGAAAAGTTAAGCCAAAGTCTATAAGAGAGACTCAAGTGAACGTAAAAATGTCTAGCTATACATTTTCTTGTGGCACATTAAGCCCCCACTTTAGTGAGAGGATGAAATTGCTTCAAACTGACACTAAAGTAGCCCAACATGCACATCAGGAAGGATCCAAATGCACTCATGCTGGTAAGATGAGACCAATAATCAAGAGGGATGATCAAGCCCCCAAGATCAAGATCTCATGGAAAACCAATCATAAGTACAAAGGAACACACATGAAAATGATGAAAAATAATGAAAGAGAGAAATCAAAAGGAAATAAAGTTGGATCAAGCTTCAATCGTTTGTCCAACCCATTGTGGATTATATCTAGGCTATTTGTTCAGAACAAGAGATGTGTACTCACTCTAGGTCAACAAAACTCATGGCTATCTACTGGGCGAGAAGGCCCAAAAGGTGAGAAACATACACTCATGGCTGGTATGCACTCACACACACGCAGGTGGCTATGGGGAAAAGTCATGCCTCAAAATGGGCTTCCTGCTCAACCATACCAAAGTTATACCCCCTAATAACTTTAATAAGGCACCACAAAGGAAAATATCATTTTGTGCTTCATGAGACAAGCAAAGCTTCATATGCTTAGAACTTATGGACAAATGTGATAGCACTATAGGGATGCAAGCTATGTTATGCAAGGTGGCCATGTAAATGCAAAATATAACATCTAAAAGAATGTTCAAAGGAGTCTTGCTTAGTTCATGTGAGGTCTTGAACTTAGGGAACATTGTGTCTAATGTCTCCAAAAGAGGACCGATCAAATAATAGAATATTTGCAACTTAGGGGATGCAGTGTGTCGCATCAGGCCACCAAGAGGAATGTAATATGCTAAGATAGATCATGCTCATGAAGGACACTACACCCAATGTCATCCACAAAGTGACAAGACACATCGTATAAAGTAACAAGGCTACACTAAGAACCAAGAGAAAGGAAAAATGCAAATTAATAATGCCAATGTATGTCCCCACTTTAAAGGAATTGCTACACACCGTTCTCTGATCAATTACTTTAAAGTAACGAATGAAAAATGAAAACATGAAAGAAGACATGAGAGCCAACATGGAAAGCCCCTATGCCAAGTCATACATTTTCGAGTAAGGCTTCGTCATGTGAAAGGAAAGGAAAAAGAGAAAAGGTAGGAGTTTCCCCCAAAATGAAAACACCAAACACATAAGGGATTTATGGATTTGGGGTCAGTATGTTCTTTGTTGCAATTTTTTGTAAAGAGCTCAGAACTGTCATCATTCCCCAAATACATAGAACTAGAAGAATGACACAAAGAGAGTGAAAAAAAAGAAAAAGAAAGATTCATTTGGGTCAACATGGAAGAGACATGTAGGATGTCTCAACGCTTTGCATCGTCTCCAAAATGAAAACGCAAGCAAAAGGAGAAAAGAAAAAGGAAAAAGGAGAAATGAAAAAGGAAGCCTTGTGGGTCAGCATAAAGGAGACATTTTATTCTCAATGCCTTGCATCATCCCCAAAAGGAAAACACAATTGAAAAATATAGTAGAAAGACCTTTTGGGTCAGCATAGAAGAGACATAGAGTGTCTCAATGCTTTGCGTCATTCCCAAAAGGAAAAAAAAGTGAAAAAGAAAAAAGGGTCAACATGGAAGAGGCATAGGGAATCTCAATGCTTTGCGTCATTCCCAAAAGGAAAACACAAAACAAATGAAAAGAGAAAGGCGAAAAAGATGTACGACATATAGAAGAAATAGGGTACAAATAGAAGAATGCCTCAAAGAGAGAAGAACATCAAATGTCACATTACAGGGGAAAATGATACACATGCAAAACACAAAAGAAAAAGGAAAATGCAAAAGACTAGTAAGGAAAATGCAAGTCAACTGTCAAGCAAGTCATCCGCCTCCCAATCTCAATTGGTATAAGAAAAAGGTGAATTATAATGCAACTAAGGGACAAGGATAACAACTTCTTGCCCCCATTGAGTGCAAGACAAGAATGAGCTGAGATAGGTGATGCAGATGGTCATGTAGTAGTGCGAATGGAAGATTCTATAACTATTGCAGGATGAGGTGTTTGGTAGAGATTTATAGATTAATTGGATAATAATTATCGCCATCAAAATGATACTTGCTCAATATTTCTTTCAATTGATGACACTCATCACTTCTATGGCCAAGAACATGATGATATGCACAATGTGGAACATTAGCCTCTTTAGGATAGATTACCAACCTATTCATAGGTGGTAATAATGTGAGTTCTTTGTTTAGGAGGATTTGCAATTTCCTTTCACATTCAGGTGGTGGAAAAAGAGGAAACTTAAGATTTTGTAACTTGTAAGGCCTCTTGCATTTGCTAGATTCACCCTTTTCTCAAATAGGAGGAGGAGGACCCAAAGTGATCCTATCATCCGTGTTATTGTTATCATGTAAGGGTTGTTCATGTGGAAGGAAGACATTCAGATTAGTAGGTCTAAAGGAGGCTTGCTATCATGAGGAGGATCTTGATATACTAACCCTATTGTGATTTCATCTTTTGGAGTTTGTTTTAAAAGTTGATAAATGTCATATTCAATTGTTGTGTCACAACCTTGTTTGCTTAATATGGTAAACCATTTTCCATAGGTTTCTTCAAGGTTGATTGGTGTGTTTGTAGCTTTGTGATCATAGAATGGTTGAGGAGTTTCTTGATTAGAGGAACTAGGTCCACTTGATGGAGGGAACTTAGGTCCTTCATTTGTTTCAGGATGTAAGTAACCAAAAATATCAGGAGGTGACACATAGGAAGGTCTTATTGTTTCATGGATGGATAAAAGGATGCATTAGCTTCAAGGTTATCAAGAAATTCATTTAAGAACTTATTCATGCTATCATCATCTTCTCCAATAATGTCAGCAACATGAGGAGGAAATTCATGAGGAGTTGAAGGAGAATGAGGAAGCTCAAGGTCATTAAGATTAGTTCCAAAGGCACAATTTGACATGTCAACTAAAGATTTTAATGACATCCAAAACTTATTAAAGGAAAAAGCCATGATGAAAGCAAACTATATGCAAGAAATAAAAGAAAATAAAAAATCTAGAAATTATGATAGAATGCAATAACAAAAACTTGAAATGTAAAAAATGCCCAGAAAATTCCAGAAATTATAGTGCAAAATGTGCAGAAGGAATAAGTCGTGCCCAGTGTGGCGAATTAGTCCCAGTGATGATTTTTTTATGGTTTTTTCAAAAAATTTAAATGAAATTTGATGTGTTTTAGATGCACAGATGCAACTACAGTATGAAAATGTAGAATTTAATTATTTTCCAATGAAATATAATGCAAAAATGCAAGCTATATGATCTTTTCACTAATGAAATGTTTAAAATACTAAGATGCAAATTAAACAATGAAAAACTTAATGCAATCTAGATGCAAGTTAAACCTAGGATTCAAATGCACTTGAAATCAGAAAGAAAGTGTTCAAAAGTTGGGTTCACCAAAATGTGGACACTGATTTTGGGTATCCACAATGCTCTAGCACTTCTACGTTTTTCACCTAAAAGGAGAGTAATGGACCCAAAATGATAATGTCTACACTCAAAATTAATGCAAGGATGGATGCAATATTCCTAAATACAATGTCCTAATGCAATAAATTGAAAAAGAAAGATGATTAATAATGCTAAACCTAAGAAATGCAAAGTGTTTGAAAATATAGTGATGTATGAAAAACACCTTAGAATGCAAGTAAATGATAACATAATTGAACAAGACTGGAGAGGTGTACCTGGAGTCTAAAGTTTGATGCAGAGATACTCTAGAATCTTGCAGAGTTGACTGGGACACTTATGCCAAGCTAGGCGACCTAGTCTAGTTTTGGGGAAAATCTATCAAAATAGGAATTTTCCAAATGAGTACTCAAAAATACAGGAACCACTTTTTAGGTCTGGCAGTGGGACTAATTCACCACAGATGGCGACTTAGTTCACCTAGGAATCTTGGGAAATTTGGGGCAAGATTCTATAGCTTTCAATCTGCACTTCCCTTCTTGGTAGGTGTCTAGTCCAGATTCTGCAGAAAATAGGCTAAAAGAGGTCTCCAAGCTTCAATTAGGGCTTTGTTAAATTGATGACTTTGACAGATTGTTGACCACTTTTTAACACCAAAATATTTGACAAATCTACATACAAGACCTGCAAACACACATGCAAAGAGGGGAAAAAGGGTTAAGGGTTAGAGTATAGGGGTTTTCCTTGGTCAAACTCAGATTTGGTAATCAAACCCTATGAAATGAAATGAAATAAGAAGAGAATGATGAATAAATAACATGCAATGCCACAAAATCACCAGACCCTTGATGCTAAAATTTGAAGATATGCAATGAAGTGCTCCAATGAATGACTTGATGCTTAGAATGCTTGGTAATTGCTTGAAGATGAGCTAGGTGAATGGGGGGGTGAAAGTGAGGGAAAACCCTTTATTTATACTTGATTTTCTAATATTTCTTGAAAAATAACACATCACAGGTTGACCTCAAGGGTAAGAGAATAAAATCTCGCTAGAAAATTAAAATTATTTTGATTTTTGTGCCTTGTGGGACTAAGTTACTTCAGGTGTCGGTTTGGTCCCACTAGGGCAAGTTTAATGGGTGTCAGGGATTGAAGTGTATTTAATGAGGTTTAACGGGAATATTCTAAAAAATACACTTAAGTAGGGCCGAAAAGTGTATTAAGGGGTCATTTAAACATAAGAAAGGGTTGAATTAGTGAGGACAAGTCTAGAAAGGCATGAGAGTTTGTTACAACTCTTTACAACACTTTGAAATAAGAAAACATTACTAGCTCCCTTAATGCTTATGGGAAGCTTTCTCCTATTTGAAACCTTTATTTCTAAGAAATGTAAGAAGGATGCTAGCTATAGTTGTAAAGACATTTTTACACCTATAATTTTCTTTTTCCATTAAAAAATATATAAAATAATAATTTAATAAATTTTAAAAATAATAAATTAAATAAAAAATATGCATATAGATTTATAAGGTCAAGCATGGACTTGGTTATGAACCCACATGTAGGTGAAATTGTTATGTGACATTACTCCCATAAGACATAATCCTAAGAAAAAGCACTTATGAGTGCCACAAAAAAGGTTATAGTTTTTTCATGGAATTCAAGCACTATGTAGGTTGTTTTTGCTTGCCTCCACCCTCCCTTGTCTTTTACCAAAATATGCATACCTTTAAAATCCCATAATATACAATAAAAATTTCACATTCTAGTTCATAAATGTAATTAAATATTTAGGTTAATATGATGTAACTAGATATGATGAAAGGTAAATTGTTGAATTTTTATTTGAAGAACAAAAAAAATTATATAGGACATATACAATTGATAACTATAACTATATAACTAGTGATTATAAATACATAATGGGAATTACCATTAATCATAAAATAAGTGGTAGTAAAAAATAATATGCTACGCTAACATTACCCCCTTATTACATTGTTCTTGCAAATGTATCCCAAAAACCTCAAATTTCACCTTGCCTAGAGAACCCTGCCTAAGGCTTACCTAACACAAATAAAACATATCATAAAGCATGTTGATTACACAAAAAGATACACATTCTTGAGAAGATTTTTGTTTGAAGAAACAAATCTTGAATTAGGTTGAACTTCATCAAGTTTCTTCATAACCTTTAGAATGGCGTATAGCTCATGCATTGAATTCTTGAGTTCTTGAATTACTACAACTCTAGAATAAAAAATCCCCCAAATTATTTGACAAAAATATATTAATCCATCAATCTGTCTCATGAACCTTAAAAGGGTATAATTACTTAGATCACAACACGTGAAATATTTTTACAACAATCCATATATTAGTTCACCAAATCCCTTATCTATCTTCAGAAAAAACTTCACAATATATTCATTTTTAATTCTATCAACGTATAAAAGAAAGAAAAGCATATGCTTCTCATGCAAAGAACTGTCTTAAAGTGAGAATATTGCTTGAGATGATAGAGATCCTCCATCCTCTTATTCCTCCTTCCTCTAATCTCTAATTTGATAGTGCTTAGTCCTTAAAATCGATAAATTCTTCAATATAAAAAGCATTCACAAGACACTTATGGAAAAATTATTATATGAAGTCACTATAAATAATAGTAAATATATCTTATTCTTATATCTTTTGTCTTTCTAGTCTTAGCTTGTTGTGTCTTGGCTATTCTTGGTCTTGTTGGTTGATTTGGTTTGTTGACCTAGTTTGGTTGTTGTGTTGTGGTTGGACTTTTTGGCTTTATGGACTGACTATTGATGCCTTGTTCAGAATCAAGGCCATAACACCTACTTTTTTAATCAAAAACAATATTAAATATACAAAAAAATGAATAATTTATTGAATATGTATATATAATGATATTAAATGTTATATTTAATTATATTATTTATGATGATTCAATTTTAATCTATTTTTTGAAAATAATTAACAAATTTAAATTTTATATAAATCTTAATAAGTTGAAATATTTCATAATTAATTACAATTAGGAGACATAAATTATTGAAGAAATAAAATATATTTATATATAATATGGACTTATAATGAAATGTTAGACTTCCTTTCAATTGATATGGTCATAAGGGTTTTTTTTTTTTAATATTTTATGGATTCTTATGAATCAATTATTAAGTGAATTTTTATGTATTATAAGGATATTTTGGATCATAGGATTAGAATTGAAATTTCAAGATGTTTTTTTCTACCCTTCATATATATATAACATCTTATGAGTAGATTTCATGTTAATGACACTCCCACTATCTATTCCTTTAATAGTTTTTCTCACCTAAAGTGAGCTATTCTAGAATTGCATGTCACCACATCATATTATTCACTTCCAAACTCTTGGTGTGTGACTAATGCTTAAAATTAGGATGTGGAATTTACCCCTCACATAGTAATTTTATCATTAATGTTGTCTAGAATAATAAATCCTCTATTTTATTGCACCATTAGATGTATAAAATAATTTTTTTTTGAATTTTTTTTGGTGTTCAATAATGTGAGATTATGATCATGACAATACTGTTCAATTTTTAATTTACAATGTGCTTAATTTTTATAGTATAGTTAGTAATAAAAATCAAGTCCCATTTAATGAATATTTTTAAAATTTTATGTCATCTAATGTCAAGATTGAAGCCTTAATTTTATAGCTCCTCTTCTATTTTTTTCTAAGTTGCAAAAAAATTTAAGTCATCTGAATCTATTATTATACTTCTCATGCTAAAGGAAGTAAAACATAGGGGATTCACCTTTGATGGAATACCTTACCACATGCATGCATATAAAAAAAAATTAAATAATCAAAATGTGATCCAATATATCACTTTAATATTAGGTTGTAAGAGAATAACTTAATTAATTTTATATTGGTACCTATTATGGATTGGAATCATATGTAGAAGGTGGTTAGGTGTTTATAATTAGTATTCAAATAAAATACCCTTCATTGTGCTAGTCCTACTAGGGTTATGAATTTGGCTTTATTGCATAACATAATCTTATATTAAGTCAAATCCTCCTAATCCTAGGCATGATTATTTAATAAAAAAATATAATGCACTTAATAAAGGAGGAATGGATCTCATCAAGGTCATGGAGGTTTAGTATAATTCTATCAATATTTCCTAAAACTAGCTATTGAACACTTTTTATATTTCCTTAGCCATACTAAAAAGAATCAGTTGATATCATTGATCTTGAAAAAATCAAAGGAACCTTGAAAAAGATTGCCGAGCAAAATTGTAGAATTGCCAGACATAACTCTGTTATCATCAAGGCTATGTCTGAAAGACTAGAGAAAACCCAGAAGAGAGCTCTGATTGTCGACCTTGATCAGGAGAAAGACCAGGACGAGGAAGCTGGAATATCCAAATGTACTAGATTTAGCACGAAAAGGAAAACCCAGACCACCCCTAGTATGGCTCAGATCTTTATGGGGGGGTTCAAGAAATGGCAGACTTGGAAGAGGTTGTGGACGAGCTCCTGAACTCTATGAATTAGTGGTGGTCGGGCCCTGCTTCTTCTGTTTACTGGTTGTTTGTTGGTCTCTTTGAGGCTTTTTTGTTGACTGCCTGCTGATGCTGGTTTTATTCTCTCTAGCAGTTTTTTTGTTTTTTGGACCTCTATTTTGGTCTGTTCCTGTATTGTTACTTCGTGGTTTCGGGTCCTTGTAAAACCCGTTTATCCCCCTTTTATCAAAAACATTCCATTATCATTTAAAATAATATCTATAATATAATTAAGATATATATTACTAGGGGGATTCATTGTAAAAGTTTGTGTGATAATGGTTTGTGGATTAGGATGTACAAGTACTTTTAAATCAAAGCTTTATGTATGATAACATATTTTTCATAATTCATCCAAGATTTCTATGCCAACACATTAATATGTGGTATGGAAATCAAAAGACCCAAATGTAGGTCTAGGTAATGCCTACATTTGAGGGTGTAGAAATAATATAAAAACATGTAGAAAGATAATTAAAAAGGTACATATGATAGCCAGTGAAAATAAGGAGAATTTTTAATTATTCTAGTGTGTATAGAAGGGATGTGAATAGTGAAAATATAAGTTTGAGGGGTATAAAAAAATGTGTTTTTATTAGTACCCTATGAATGTGGGTGTTATGTCATTGATTTACTGAGTGAATCTTCAAAGGACTTAGATTTCTCTAGGAGGCACCATAAAAGTTGACCTATTCATTGGGTGAGAATGAACACCCTACACCCAATGAATAAGAGGATTTATTTTTAATACTATTTCCTAATGACTATTTAAAAATATTTTTTAAATTTTGAATGATAAAAAGATATTGTATAATTTTTAAAAATAGTTTAATACTTATTATTTGGCATACTCTAAATTTGCATGCAATGTAGCTTCACTAGAATATAAATATTTTTGTTATTTGCTCAAGCTAGCTTAAAATTTAGGGAAAAAAATTATTGACTTGGTGACAAATTTAGTTGTCTGCAATAGCCATTTTTTTTCTTTTATTCTCATGTTTCTCAAATTTTTTTCTTTAAGAAATCATAATTAATTAGATACATGGTCATATTTTATTTGGATGTTAAATATTTATAAATCTAATTTTAAACTATGAATTTTCAATATTTAATGGTACTAAAATAATTTTAATATGTAATATAAAATATTAACTTCAAATTATTATTTTTTATAAAGAAAATTTTCTTCATTGTATGATTTTATATTATTGTTAAGTATATTTAGAAAAACATTTATAAATTCAAATGGTATAGAAGTAAGATATATATATGGCAAAAAAAGGATAAGTATTTATACATATTAAGTATTCATAAAAATATAGAGAGAGATTTCTTAAAAAAAAACTATCACCAAAGTCTAAAAGATAAAAATCTAAGGATATTTTCAACTGTCACATTTAAAAAATAAAAGAATCTATAAAATCAATAAAACACAAAATATTCATTAAAAAATTATAATAATGATAAAATCAAATCATTGTGAAGGAGTTGAAGAAATTGGGAAGATTGAGCAAAAGACAAGGACTCCCAATCTATAACATTCTAAATACGATTAACATTAAAGACCTATTTAATAAAATAGTTTGCAACAACATTTTATTCTCTAGAAATATAAAAAAAGAGATGAAATCAAAATTTTGTGATAAAAACTCTAATCCATAAAAAATGCGAACCTAAAAGAAGATTGATGTAACCTTCCATTATTTACAAATGAAACAAAAATAAGAAAATTTGCCTCACATATTTTCTTCCAACCAACTCATAGACTTTTTCTAAAATTGCAGGGATGGCTTGAACCAACATCTAATTTTTTTACTATAATAATTAAACATCCTCTATGTAGGAGATGATCCCGTATATAAGCCGCTTATAGTTGAAATCAAAGAACATAATGGGCTAAGAAACAACCATCCCTTTCATTTCCTTTTTATAAAAATAAATTGTATACTAGCCAGGTAGTGGGGAGTTTTTATATGGCGAATTGACTCAATGGCGTTCGTGCTCCACGCAAACTTGCCACATGATTGTTCAATTTCATCGGAAAGCGATTTGGCTGTTATCCTTTAATCCCACTGCCATTAAAATAGAGAAAAATAATGGACTGGCACGCTCATGGCACACGCATTAACAAAACAAACTCATATAATCCACCACTTTGTCGACGTGTAAAATCCAATAACGAGCTAAAAATCCAGTAAAAAAAAACACAAAAAATGTTGTGAACAGAAACAAAAAGCATATCTGTTTGATACTCTTTGGTAATGGCTGTCAATATCAGGTTCACCTTTTTGGCTACTGAAAAGGGTTAGTGTGCTACAAAGGGAGGTCTATCAGAGCGTGGATAGCACACGCTGTATTTTACAACACTCAAAATTTCCCTCCATACTAAACTTAGTTGGACGGCTGAGAGAAACCAAGTGAAAATGGACGCTAGAGCATCCAGCCCGTTTGGTTTCCAGTTGGACTCCATAGAATTGAAGAGAATGATGAAGGAAGGAGAAGCAATTGCGGAGGCATCACCACTACCAAATCCTCCAAGATCTAGTGTTCTGATTACCATGTCTTCTTGTCCAGAGGATGAAGATGAGAAAAATATGGATCATCAGAATAGAGCACAGTGGCTTCGGGCGGCTGTCCTTGGAGCAAACGACGGACTGGTCACCATCGCGTCGCTGATGATGGGCGTGGGTGCGGTGAAAACAGACCCAAAGACAATGGTGATATCTGGGCTGGCGGCGCTGGTGGCGGGGGCGTGCAGTATGGCTATCGGCGAATTTATTTCCGTGCAAACGCAGCGCGACGTGGAACTTTCCAACCTCAAGAGACAAAAGCAAGCGAAAGAAGCGACGAAGGGAAGCGAACAGGCGAGCTATACTGGCTCCCCCTTTTCTGGTGGAGGGGGAATGAGCATAATGTCTCCTGCGTCTCCGTTGGTGATTTCAGAAGCAGAAATAGAGCGGCTTCCGAACCCAATTCAGGCGGCCTGCGCATCGGCCCTTGCGTTTTCTGTGGGAGCACTGTTGCCTCTTATCTCTGCGGCCTTTATCACCGACTACGTAACTCAGGCCAGCGTGCTAGCTGGAGTTTCGAGCTTGATGCTCACCATCTTTGGTGCGATTGGAGCTTACTTTGGTCGCTCTGCTATTGTGAAAGGGAGTGTGAGAGTGCTGATTGGAGGATGGCTTGCCATGTTAGTCACCTACGGTTTTCTCAGGCTATTTCGCGCTACGGCAGGCGTTTAATTACACCACTAATGATGGCAACAACTATCGTGATGAATATTATTTCGCTTAGTTGCCAGCAAGTATTAGATTTGAGAATTGTAATAAGCTTTGTCTGCAGTAGTTTTTTTGCAAGCGAACGATGTTTAAAAAATGTTGAATAGGGAGCGCTGAAATGAATATCAAAAGGCAGTTGTTCGTTCCAGTAATTATGAAAATGAATTCCACTAGGTATAAACTAAAGTATTTTCTTTTAAAGTGAGAGGATAAGTGTATTAATTAAGAAGCAAAGGAATATATTATAAAAATTAAAATAGATGTCGTTAAAATTGGGTAAAAGTTTGAGGTTTACTGCCAAGTCACTTCAAGGGAATTCATAGAAATCAACAAAACATAAAATTCTAATGAAAGCCATATTAGAATAATCATACCAAATCATTATGAAAAGTTGAAGAAATTATGAAGATTGAGTAGAAGATAGGGACAACCAATCCATAACATTTCAGTTGGGATTAATATCATAGATCGATTTCAAGAAAAGTTACAACAATTTTCCATTTTGTAAGAATATAAATGAAAAAGATGGAGTGTATCTTTCATGAAAGGTGGATAATTTTCTCCACAAAAGTAGTCAAACTACAAGAAGACTCATAAAACCTCTCATTCTTTGAAAGCTAGATTAAAATCATGGAATCCGTTTGATAAGATTTCTTGAAATCTGCAAGGATGGCTCAAGCCTTTATTTGATTATTACTATCAAACTCCATAATATAAGAGAAGAAATGAACCAAGCCAACCTTAACTCACCCAACTCCACCAAAACCCACTACACTTAGATTAACACAAGAAGAATCATCAATATTTATTTTGACAAAACCCACTAGAGGAAGGGATCATTTACCTACTCTATTCACTTTATTAGAAGACTTGACCCTAGAGCTAGAATGAGTAGAGGCAACCAAATGAACCGAATCTAATTGCATCAAAATATAAATATTAGAAGAAGCTAACACTTCATCAACAAAACACTTAACCACCAATGTTTCTCTTATCTAATCCAAAATCCTTTTTCCAGTCATACCTAATGAGACCAATAACTCTGTAAGATATAAGGATTTCTTTTCAACCAATTTTTTTAAAGAATAAAGATGTGACCAATATCTCAAACTACCGGAAGTAAGGGGATAGAAGCAAGAGGATGTCTCAAACTTGTCAAAATTTTAGATGAAGTAGTAGAAAGAATAACGCTGGCTCTACATGTGCGACCAATGCCTTATGCGACCCTAAAAAAGGGAAGATAGATAGAAAATATGAACTACACACTTGTTGTTAACCCCAAAAAAAAGCATATTTAGAATGACCTTTGAGTCCTCTAGTTCTTATATTTTTTAAATAGAATGTTTATTTAAAAAAAAAAATAGAAAAAAAATTATATTTAAACCAACAATAATTATTCCAAATCCTTTTCTAAATGCCAATTTAACACTTATAAATTTGTACAAATATAAATAAAAAATTCTAAAAGTTATTATTGGTAGTGATTTTTTTCATAATTATAAATATAGAAATCTTAAAAATAGCCAATGTTACTCTTAACTACAAGAAATTATAAGACTCGTTATAGAACATATTCCTTATATATAAGTGAAGGTACTAAGAAGCTTTGAACCAACTATTGCATTATTAAAAACTTTAACTAGATTAATTTATATTACTTTGATACTAGATAGTTAAATCATAGATAAATTTACATAATATTTATCATAAAAATAAGTATTATAAAATAATGATTAATTAAAAAAAGAATAGTAATTTAGTTAAGAAAAATAATTAGAAATATCAATAGAATGAGAATAGAACCCAGGGAAGAAGTTAAAAAGGAATATAGTTCGTTAGTACAATAATGGATAGATGAACAAAGGAAGAGGGAAGATCATTTTAACAAAAAGTTAATTAGACAATACAATCATTGATGGTCTAATAAGAGATTGAAGGCTAATACTAGATTCATAATTGAACGACGAACATAGATAATATTTATACAAGAGAAATAGTTCAACGACCACATCATAACTGACGATGTAACCACCACATAGCCAGTCAGTAGTAGTTTAAACAATGTAATGTAATTAACTATGTTTAAATTCCCCTCTTATTACATTGTTCCTACAAATGTATTCCTGAAAGCTCTAATTCACCTTGCTAAGGGACCCCCCTTAAGGCACAACAAAACTTGTTGATAACAAAATAGATATACATTCTTGAGAAGATCTTCCTTGAAGAAAAAAAATCTTGAATTAGGTGGAACTCCATCAAGCTACCTCATGACCCTCGAAAGGGTGTAGCTTTGAGCTAAATTCCTTAGTTCATGGACCACCATTTTTTCAAACTCTCGAATTACTAATTCATGAATTATTTTGACAATAATCCATATTGATCTCTAATAGAGCTCCATCAAGTTGTCTAATAACCCTCAGAAGGGTATAATTCTTGATCAAAGTCTCATAAACTCATTGGACAACAATCCATATTGAGTTCAACACCAAATCCCTTACTTGTATCCAAAAATAAAACTCCATAATATATTTATTCTTGAAATCCATTAACATCACAAGGAAAACAAGAAAGAAATAAAAATTGCTTCTCATGCAAAGCACCATCTCAAAGTGAGAAGTTAACTTGAGATGGTGGAAATTCCTCCATACTACAATGCCACCAGCCCCTAGTGTGATCACTCAAAGTACTAATCCATTCTGAGTAATATAAAAAAAAAACATCATTTATTAAATCTTTATCCTCATCCTCAATACAAACTAAGTTACCTTCATTTTTTTGATCTTTGAGATTTCCTTTAAGAACATATCTAGCTTGAATTCTATAGGACCAAGCTTTATGACCTTTTTTCTTATAGTAAAAAAGTTTAATTTCGCCATTGTTTTTACTTGACCTTTTATGATGACTTCGAGAATGTAATGCTTTCTCCTATTGATAATAAAATTGTATCTTTTGCATTCATTTTCTTTTCTTCTGCTAGAAGAGATGAAATCTTATCTTCCAATGTTCGAGAAGTTATTTGACTATGTAAAAATAACATTATTATATTTTGAAGGCAGACTATTTAACAAGATAGCTTTAGAATCATCAACATTAACTAGAGCCTTGACTTTTGCTAGTTGCCTAATGAGAGACCTCATATTACTTATGTGACTTGACATTGTGATTCCATCTTCCATTTTAAACTTTAACAATTGAAGTTTTAGAGAAAACTTTATATTAAGTGCTTTTACTCCAAACAAATTATTTAGATTATCCCAAATTTCTGTTGATGATTATCTAAATCTATGTGATGTAATTCAAAGTCGGAAAGAGCAAGACCAATAATAGCCCTAGCTTTATCATCTCTACTTTTCTAATCCAATTATTTATTTTCATCTATAGGTGGACTTTCTTTTTCCCTTACTATTCCCCATAAAATTTATTCATTAGTTGCACTTAAATTTTAATTCTCCAAATATGAAAATCAGATCAAGAATATTTGTCTAAAATAATCTCCATAACGCTATATCCACTATAAATCAATCTCAAAATCTCTCTTATATCACCAGTATACTGATAATATTAAGCATAATAAAAAAAAATTCACTTGCCTGGATTCATAATTCCTAATCGATAAAAACGATAATTAGGACCACAAAATTCATCCTTTGAGACAAATAAGACCAATAGAAAAAGATGTTCTACATAACCAAATGGTGGAAGTGATAGAGTGTAGGTTTTATCACATCCAACATGCAAACTGAACACCTAGCATAGGAGAATTCCTTTGTGGCACCTTGTGTGGCCTTCTCTTCTATATGCCTTCCATGCGTTGCAGGCTTCACATTTGCATAGTCCTCCAACTTCTTATGCTTTACCAACACCTGGTCTATTTTGCTATTATCTGTAGTTTTCAAAACCTTGTTGCAAACTATAAATGTCTTCTTAAATGACTAATCATCTTCATCTTATGCGGCTTCAGCAATCAAATGCCAAGGAAAATATCTTCATGGAGATCGCTATCATCTGCAAGTTTCTACGCCATATTTGTAGATTTACAAATTCATTCTCTTCCTGCAGAGTTTGATGCATAGGCATAGGGATTGAAATCCTTCTGATACCATATGAAGGCTAATACTGGATTCATAATTGATTTAGGAACATAGATATTGTTTATACAAGAGAAACAGTTCAACGACCACATCATAACTGACACGTAAACACCACATAGCCAGTCGGTAGTAGTTTGAATAATGTAATATAACTAACTATGCTAACAAAGATAATTAGTAGAACAAAAAAACTTGAAATCCTACACTACAGTTAGAAAGAACAATTCTTCTCCATCAAAACTTAGATTGTTGAGGCCAAAAGAGAAGGAAGACAAGGCTTTGGTAGACATATTTCAATACCAAAACTAAGATGTAAAAATAAAAAGGATATGGATGGATCAAAGGAATTGTCATCTTTTAAGAAAACTTTACTTATTAAAGACAAGTAGGAATTTGAAAACGTAAAACCCCATATAAAAGATATGTTCTTTAGATGAAATGGATTTTTTTGGGTTTCATTAAATCAAATAAAAAAATGTGTAAGTAAAACTTGGGGTAGAATGTTTCCAAGAGACTTCTTCCCATTTGAATGTGAATCAAAGGGAAAAATTAGAAAATAATGAAACAATATCTATGGTTAATGGATGGCATAGATTTTATAGTAAATATTGGGAGTCATACTTTGACCCACTAAGACATAAAGTACCAAATAATCTAATGTTGATGGAAATAGAAAATAATATTGGAGCCTTTATATCTATGGATGAGAATAAAAAAAATAGCTTTTATGTGTGCATATTTGTATATCTAAATTTGGCACAAAAGTATACCGATGGATGAGAATACAAAACTACAAAATATAGCTTATATGCATATATATTTGAATAACTAAACTTGGCACAAATTTACCACTACTTGTTAAAATACAATAAGAAGAAGGATTTAATAACCAAAAAATTAAAACAAAGGATCTTTAGAAAGAAACTACAATAGTAAGAAAAATGGACACTTAATAGAACAATGAAAAGAAAATGAAAAAAAAAAGACAAGGTAAAGACTCTTTAAATGAAGATCTTGTTTTTGAGAAAAAATAGCAAGTTCAAAACAATCAAGAGGAAAACAAAGTACATGAAGAAATTCGAAAAAAAAAGTACCAAATTTTTTCCAAAAGAGGACATGTAAAATAACTTCCACAATAATACCACTTTCGAAATAGTATTATATTTATTCAAAATTGTTAATGAAATAGAAAAATACTATTCTCATGGGGAGGCAATAGTAGATATCCAACAAACACAAAACAACAATGAGATACAAGAGAAAAGAATAAAAATAATATAGATAATATACTCTTCCAAAAAGTAACAAAGGAATTAAATGAAGAAGAAATCGAAAATATCTAAGAGATCAACATTATTCAAGATAGAGGGATAATAAAATTAGTATCAAAACATGACAAACCAAGTTATAGGAAGCTAACAAAAAGGGATGTAAATATAAGAAGGAATTACTACTAGTAGAAGGAGAGGAAAAGGGTCAAGTGCAAATAAATATGATGTTGAGATTTAGGAAGAGATTTCCGCTTCCCAATAAATAGGGTAAGTGCAAGAATTTGGATTCATGAAGAGGGGAAGTTTTAGTAAAAAAAAATTCCAAAAAGAAGGGGCACCCATTTTAAAAAAAATGGGTACCTATTTAGGAACGAGATCTTGAGCCTTAGATCGCGATTTCATTCCTAAATTGGTACTCGTTCTAAAAATAGAATGGGTACCCATTTTAAAATAGAATAGGTACCTGTTCTATTTTTGTTTTATTTTAAAATGGGTGGTTGCTTTAAAACAGGTACCTGTTCTCAAAATAGAACGGGCACTCATTCTAAAAAAAAAGTTAAAATCCCAAGCCACTTTTTTCTTGGGTTTTAGGCTCATAAAAGGTTTGGTAACCTGACCCTTAGCATTTGACCTCCAATTGAAAAACTAAGGGAATGTCAAGTGAAATGTCTAACTTTGACAATATAGCTGATGAGCTTTTTTTTAGAATTAATATATGAAATTAAAACCCATTATATATCATAATGTCTAGTTTTCAAATATGTAATTTTTTTTTTTATGATTGGGTTATGTTTCTATTTTTAATTAATTTCTAAGTAAATTGGTCCATAAGCTTGAAATATTAGTTTTTCTTTTAATAACTTTTTTTTTTTTTTGTAAAAAATTATATGACATCAATCTTTAGACAATTCTCCACACAATAAAAAAATTCAAACAATGATTAATTTAGGTCAAATTATGGTTCCTGTACACATTGGTTTTCAAAAACAACAATTAGGGCCAATAAACAATTAATAAAAAAATATTTAGAAAAAGATTCTAAAAAAAATATCTTCATCAATCTTTAGTTTGTTACACATCTTTCCCCAAAAGGAATTGGAAAAATACTTTTATTTAGGTCAAATTATTGTGTTCATACATGTGCATCATGGAATTGTTAGATTCACAGGACAACTAAGACAGGGGTGGGCGGGGAGGGGGGGGGAGGCGAGGGGGGGAATTAGTTGTATACTTAAAAATATTCAATCCCTAAATATAATTCAAACCCTTGTTAGCCATTAAACCCTTATCATGCATTAGCAGAATGTAAACATATGAAATAGTAATGCAAACACTTCCAAACACATAAGAACACCACACTTTTTGGAAAACCACTATGAGGATTAATTCACATATATATGAATTGCAACACCAAATATAATTAGGATCACTACCAAGGGCTCACTACCCAAAAAGAAGAAGGCTCACTACTAGATGGATCATTTCCAAGAAGAAAGAAGATAGAAGAAGACCGTTACAAAGAGATTCACTATCAATACAATAGGAGAAATCCACCACCAAAACTTTATTCCATTCACAACCTTTGTCTCACTACCTCTAGCAACTTCAAGCATACTAAAAATGTGGACTCTTTTGTTCACTGCATTGGAGTCATAAACATTAAGCTCACATTCATATCACCACACTTAATCAAATTCACATCTTTTGCACACCTTCTATTGATCCACTCTCATCTCTAACAATCTACCTTACATTTATACCATCCACGACCTAAAAAATTTCAATTGGGTTGGCCTTAATGAAACGTATGCACCTAAAACATGCAACACCAAAATAGGTTGGCATAAAACACCTTTGTGGCAGAATGTAGTGGAGGACAACCACACCAAGGGTTAACTAGGACCCAAATATACATCATCACGCTACTCAACACATCCACAATCCATGAAATACCTCCACAAATAGCACTAGCATGCTAGGTCGGCCAAACCTAAACTAACACTACAAGCAACCACATACATGGTTCTCTAGGTCATGCAAACCAAAAAATAAAACTTCATAGCATCCACACAACATCTCAAAATATTCTAGGATTATCAAATTATTTTGCAACTCTACCAAAACCACCTAAAACTGAGAACACCATTATTTTGTGCAACCAAACATAATTCCATAGAACCCAACTTACTAACCAATCTTGCAAAACACCTCAACACATGAAACCTCAAGGAAAGGAAAATTTTACAAAAAATATAAGCACAGTCCCAAATTCACAAGACAAAAATCCTTGCTGTGGAGAAATGTGGATCAATCTCATTTCTCTTAGACAACCTTCTATACAAACAGACAAACTTTCAAACACAAATTTCATTACTAAACAATCCAAAACTCGAAACTCTAGATATAACTGTAACTAAGGGTAATTTTTCCAGATTAGAGTTAGCAGATTGAAGCACAAAACAAAAACCCAAAGAACTATGAAGTACAATGAAAGCAAAAACAAATTAAAATGATTATACTAGTTGATCTGTGAAGCTTCCACGATTCACCTCCATAGCACCTTCTAACTTGCTGCAAATGTAATTGTTTCCCTTAGATCAAGTGTGTGAGCAATTTGACTATGATAATGTACTAAACAAGCTTTGAAGGATTTGAAAATGACCAAATGATCAATATGCCTATTCCTATGAGATGCTCATGTGACTATGCCTAAGACTCAATAAATAATGAAAATATGTCGAATGCAAACATCAAGAATTGTGCGTAATAAGTTGTAAGTCCAAAATGTGAGAAAAATTGGCATTTTATAGAAAATGCAATTTTGGACTAACGATCGAGATTAAAAATTGACGGAAGCCTAAAATTTGAGGTCAAGATTGCATGTGACAACCCATAATTAGGGTTAGGGCAAAAATCTGAAGTGAGCGGCCAAGATGCAATTTGAGAAAATCAAATCGACGGTTGAAAATAAATGTGACAAGAGGATAAAGATTAGCCAAAAAGATAAAGATTTCAAAAATAAAGAAGATAAGAAGATAAGATTAAGAAAATCAAGAAGATAAAGATTGGACAAAAAAAAAAGATTTAGAAAATCAAGAATTTGCTCGATTACTTGATTTATGGAAAAAGATTGCATTTTTTAATTAAAATTAATTCTAAAATGTGGATTTGGATGATAGTAAATAATTGATTTTTAGATTATTTACTAAAAGAAGTGGCAGTTAATAATGCGAGGCCATTTTAAATAATTAATTTTATTTAAAATGAGGAAAATGTCAAATAAGGCAATTAAATAATTAAAGACAATTGTTTAATTTAGATATTGTGATCAATAATTAAATAAATTAATAAATCTATTTAATTATGAGAGTGAGTGACATATTAAATAAATAAATAAAATTCATTTATTTAATACTCAAGAAGGCATAATGAATTCTGATAATTAAATAAATTAAGAAATTTATTTAATTATGATAAGATTTAGACACTTAGTGGCGTATTGAATAAATAAACAAAAATTATTTCTTTAATAATCATGAAGAATAAAAAGAAATTAATTATCTAATTAATAGTCAAATGTGGACCAAGGACATAATTAAAATGTCATAATTATGTTAGGAAGAGAAAGATGAAAAATAGAGCTTGCAGGCCTAGGTCATTTTTATGTGTCTACAATAACACCTCTGAACACCTCTGATCATCATATCCAAAATGTGCAAACATATCTTCAACCATGAAAAAATATGGAGCACATCACTGAACACTCATTTGTCACACTACACACTCTTTTATTCAAATTTTATCAAAAGAACTTGGAGACCAAGTGATCTTACTACAACTGCAACTCTTATCCACCAAGACATCAATGAAAACACTGGTGATAGCACCAAAACACCTTCTTTATCAATCCATAACACATCCATACTAGCATCAATACTGACAACACTAATGATAGTTCTACAAACAATTCCAACACTAGAAATCTCCAACAATCTCCATACTATTGGCATCAATGACCAACACAACTACTATTGAAATCAATGAAAACATCAGCAACATATTTGCAACAATCTCCCCTTTTGTCATTGATCTGGAAACACCATCTCATTAAAAAAGTATCAACACCAAAAGCAACCAACAACAACTCTAAAACAAGTAGCACTCCCCCTGACTAGGGCATCTCTTTACTATTCACACTCTCTCTTTTACTTCTGCTTCACCAACTTCTTCTCCCCCTATATGATGAGCTCATAATTCTCTTATTCTCTTGTGAACACTCTCTCCCCCTATGTTTTTAATACCATATTCTTTCCTACAATGCTCCTATACATTATTTTTTTCAACCAAGCCTCTCCCCCTTTAACATCAATTGCAAAGGGCCATAAACTCATCCAACTCTCTTTCCTTTATTGATTTTTTTTCTCTCGCTTTGAAAATACTCAAAGGGTGACACCTACACCTTTCACACATCATCTGCATATAATTTTTCTTTTTGGTTTTCCCTTTTGACATCTAGATACACCACTTTAGACACCACTTGTAACAACAACAATCAATTGCACTCTCTCCACTACTTTCACTTTTCTGCACTCTCCCCCTTAGGGGTAAAAATATATGATCCATTTGACTATACCAACTATCAACACTACTACCTACTCCCTCTAAGAGGTAGCCTTCAACATCAGTCTAGGACCAAGAATGTATCTTGAATGCTTACCTAAAAAAATGCACCAACTTCTAACTTTTCTTGGAGATACTCAAAAGTATCTTTAGAAAGATCCTTTGTAAAGATATCTACAACTTGATCCTTTACAATAGGAGCACATTCTATCTTCACCTCATTCTCTGCAACCTTCTCTCTTAGAAAGTGATATTGGATAGAGATGTTTTGTTCTTGAATGCATTACTGGGTTCTTTCATTTACTAATAGCACTTATACTATGACATAAGATAGAAATAGGATTATCATATGATACTCTGATATCCTTCAATTTTTTCTTTATCCCCAACACCTATGTGAAACATGATGTTTCTGCAATATACTATGCCTCTATAGTAGATAATGAAACTAAATCCCACTTTTTAATCAACCATGAAACCAATTTGTTTCTAAGAAAGAAATCACCTCCACTTGTACTTATTCTATCATCTGTACAACCTACCAAATCTACATCTGTATATGTACTCAAGGAGAAATTAGTATCCCTATGCTACCAAAAACCAAAGTTTGGAGTTCCCTTCAAGTGCATCTAAATATCCTCTTCACTATTGCAACATGAGATTCTTTGAGATCTTCAAATCTTGCCACAAGACAAACTGCATGCATAATATCCATTCTAGTAGCAGTTAGATATAGAAATTCACCAATAATCGATTTGTACTTGCTTTACTCAACCTTAGGAGATTCATCATTTTTTCTCAACTTACAACCAACAAATATAGGGCTACACATTGGTTTAGAATCCTCCATTCCAAACTTCTTCAACATTTCCTTGACATATTTTGACTATGAAATGAAAATACCATTTTTTTATTGATTGATTTGTAATCCAAGGAAGAAATTCATCTCCCCACTCACTGACATCTCAAACTCTTTTTGCATTTCCTGTAAAAAATTCTTGCACATAGCTTCATTTCCTTCAAAGATAATGTCATCCACATACACTACTATAATCAAAATTTGTTCTCCTTCAACCTTGAAGTAAAGGTCGCTATCTACAATACCTTTCTTGAATCCTTGCCGCAACAATTACTTATCTAACCTTTCATACCAAGCTCTAGGAGCTTGTTTGATTCCAACCATTCCTTCTTCAATCTGTAGACCATATCAACATCATCTGATAACTGAAATCCTTTCAATTGTTCAATTTATACCTCTTCTTCCAACTCACAATTCAAGAACAAAAATTTTCATCCATCTAATATACTTTGAAGTCTTTATGTGCTTCAAAAGACAAAAAAAATCTAATGGCTTCCATCCTTGCAACTAGAGAAAATTTCTCCTCGAAATCTATTCCTTTTACTTGTGAGTAGCCCTTACACACAAGTCTCGCCTTGTTTCTTCCAAAATTTTCCATCCTTATTCATTTTTTTCTTGAAAACCCACTTAATTCCTATCACATTCTTGTTTGCAGGTCTTGGGACCAATTCTCAAGTCTTTTTCTTCTCAATTTGTTCTAATTCATCTTTCATAGCCTTTATCCAATTCTCATCTTTGCATGCCTCAATCACTATTTTAGGTTCCACCTTTGAAAGTAAACAAAAATTTACTTGTTCCTCTATCATAGCCACTTTTCTCCTTTTCAACACACATTTTCTCTTGTCCCTAATGATCTAATCTTCAGAATGGTTATTTTGCACATACTTAGGAACTTCATAGGGATCTTTCTTGGAGCTTCTTTGTCTCCAACTATCATCTCCTTTTCCTTATCTTCAACATTTTCTTCTTCACTCCAAGGGGATTCATTAGATTCATATCCTTCTATTACTAGTGAACTTTGTATTGGTTCTTCATCCACCTTATCACTTTCACTTTCAACAATCTTCTTCAACCTTTTTTTATAACACTAATAAGCTTTGATTCTTGTGGAATATAAGGAAGATTCCTTCATCGGATCTTGCATCAAACTTTCCTAAGTTTTCTTCATCTCTTATGATATAGCATTTTCTTCCAAGAAATCTAAAATATTTCTCAGTAGGTGGTTTACCATACCAACTCATAGGGAGTCTTTGAACTATTCATTCTTGCTTGACCTCTATTAAGAATGAAGATTGTAGTATGAATTGCTTCTCTCCTATAGAAATCCAATATATTTTCTTCCTTCATCATTGTCCTAGCTACTTCTTGAACTATTCTATTCTTCCTTTCCACACCTTTGACCAGTCTAACTAAGAAACAACAAAGTTAAGGATTTTGACACATTAAAGACTTTATTAACATTTACACCTATTCTTTGTATTCTAAATTTTAGTAAACCCTTTTTTGTGATTGTTGATGCTTGTGGTATAGGTATAGATGGTGTTCTAATGCAAGATAACCAAGTAGTATGTTATGAATCAAGAAATTTTCTACCTTCTGAAAGAAATTATCCTATCCATGATCTTGAATTATTAGGCATTGTCCATGCTTTAAATTTTTGGGTTCATTATTTAGTAAGGAATAAGTTTATATTAAAAAATGACCATCATAGTCTCCAACACATCTTTACTCAACCTCAACTTAATATGAAATAAAGAATATGGATGAAACTTTTAATTGTATATGATTTCACTATCCAATATATTCTAGGAAAGGAAAGTGTAGTCACATACACATTAAGTCAGCAAAATTTATGTGTAATTGTAGAGAGAAGCCAATTTGAAAAATATATCAAATTTGGAAGTTAACTAATGATGATTATTTTCAACAAATTTACGAAGGTTTCCAAAAGAAATCCTTGAATGTTTATTTAGATGACTAACTTCAACACTATTTACTAAATATTAATGGTCTCTTTTATTACAAAGGAAGATTATGTATCCCAAACCTACCCTTAAGCAAAAAAGTTTGAAGGATTTACATGATATACCTATGACAAGACATATTGGATTCTAGAAAACCTATATTTTAGTCAAGAAAAATTAATTTTATCTTGAAATGAAGACTTAAATTTGTACCTATGTCCAACAATGTTTAACTTGTCAAAATGTAAAAGTAGAACAATGTAAACCTCTTGGTCTCAAGTACAACCAAGTTATCTATTCCAAATTAGAAATGTGAGTAAATCAGTATGGAGTTTATTACTGGACTACCTCGAACATGTAAAGGAGATGATTCTATCTTCCTAGTGGTAGATAAATTAACCAAGATGATACATTTCCTATCTGTCACAATAAAATCCTCTGCTTGTGATATCACCCATATTTTTGTAAAAGAGACTGTCCAATTACATGATCTTCCAAAGAACATTATTTCAAATCAAGATCCTAGGTTTACCTCTTCTTTTTGCAAATCTCTTTTTGTAAATGTAGACATGCAAAATTAGCATCATGCATTTAACCAATTCATATTCATCCATCAAATAAATTTAGTTCATTAAATCCAATCTCTAAAGTCCCCCATTTAAATTAAATAAATCCATCTTTAATCATCCCCTTTAGCTAAATAAATCAAATATTTATTTAACTAAATCTTTATATCCTTTTTTATTTAGTTTAATCCATAAATCTAAAGAAAAAATGTCAAATCACCTAATCTTCACTTAAGTTAGCTAAATCATGATTAATGTTAATCTTAATGCAAGTCCCATCGTCTAGCTTTTCCCACTTGCACAAATAAATGATTTTAATTAATTTATTAAATCTTCATTTTCTCTCAACAAGGCATCTTTAGGGAATATTCATTCAATTTTAATTCTCCCTCTCAAATGACTTGTCCCTTCCAACATAGCATTAACTCTCCTCTTACATGTCCCCCACTTGGCATTTAAGACTTTTCTTTTCCCTCCAACAAGCAATCTTTTAAATTTCAAACCTCCCCCTCTTTGGCACATTGACCAAGATGTGCACAACCTTCATCCTATCACGTTTGACAAATAGCATCTTGTCATTGGTTTGTCTTTTGTCCCACATTCTTCATATCTTGCACTATTCTAGCATTCTATTCTATAAATACAGACCCTCTCTATTGAATTAATCCTTCACAAATCTACACACACAATCCTCATGCAAAGTTACTCTCTTCATATTGAGAGATGATTTTTTCCATTATAATTTGCATCATTGATTTGTCAAGGGTTGGGAAAGGGTCACTTTTCACAACAAAGTTACACCAATCCACTATGGGATAGGTATGCATTGTGCTTCTTTGATATTTTCAATTAGTTTATTTTGTCATTTTGTTTGTGAAGTATGGTGTATTATCTCATAGGAGCATTTGTAGGTTTGCATGAACTAAACCATGTTATGGAGTTTAGAATGTATGTAGATTTTATTGGTGCTCACAGTAAAACTTGGTACCAATTTAAGTTTTAGTATTGCATATCATCATGAGTCTGATGGCCAAACATAAAGGATTAATGTAATCTTAGAGGATATATTACAAGTTTATACCATGGATAAATTAATTCATCGGAAGATTATTTACACATAGTGGAGTTTGCATATACTCGAGGATATCATTCAACCATTAATATGTCACCTTTTGAAGTTGTTTATGGTCAAAATTTTAATACAACTATCTCATGGTATGATCCTATTCATAAGGTTTGGTATGAGAATGAAAAACTATTACAAATGGAATCCATTATTAAAAAATCCAAACAAAAAATGAATTCTACCCAAGATAGGTATAAAAGTTGGGCTAATTCTAAGAGGTCTATCCAAAACTTTGAGGTTGGTGAACATGTTTTTCTTAGAGTCAAACCTAAAAGGAGTTCATCAAAACTTGGTAAATATTCTAAAATAGCTCCTCTTTTTTGTGGACCTTTGAAATATTAGAAAAATTAGATGATGTTTCTTATAAACTTGCCTTGCCTCAATTACAAATCCATAATATAATCCATGTGAGTTTACTTAAGAAATATACATATATAATGAAAATAATGTTATTGATTAGAAAAGTATTTATTTAACCTTCTTGTGAATTTAAGATTTCAAAGAACAAGAACGAGAGCAAAAAATTAAAAAAATAACTAGAATATTGAGAAATAGAGTTAAAAATAAGTAAAATTTAAATGGAGTCATTGTGGTAATGATAGTGCTACTTGGGGAAAAGTTAATTTTGTTAAGGATCAATACCCACATTTTTTTAACTAAAGATTGCTATAATTGTATTTGTGATACAAAAAATACTCGAGCTGCTAAGGGAAATGACTAAATAATAGGGAGAGAATAGTTACGGGGCTTTTTTCCCATAGAGAAGTTAACGAAGAAAATTAATGTAAAAGTTTCAAAATAAATGTAATATACAATTGGTAAACTTTTTCATGAGATATTGTAATGTAATTATTTTTTGGGGCTATAACAGTTGGAACCAACCTTTCACATTGTATAAAAAGAATGTGAAAAACTAATTTATGGAGGAGGAAACAAGAATGGAGAAATAAAAAATTTATTGCACATTGTGGAAATAGGATTCCTGGTTAGCAGGTTGTGAGAAATTGGAGAAGGGGGCACACAAAGTGTGTCCAACCTAGGGTACAAATTGCACTTGGAACTATCCTAGCCAGAGCTTGGGTATTGCATGTGTTTTGAGCATTGTTCAGTTGGAACCTGTTGGTAGATGGTCAACACTCCCCTCGGGATTTGTGACATGGCTTAACTACCTCCCGTGGATCCGTTAACTCTCACAGTTGTATCGGGCATTAATAGGTTGATCTTTTGGTGCAACAACAATTGTGTTTCCAACAATTGGTACATCAAAGCCAAAGGTGTCGGGTTCAAATCCCCTCGGATAACGCTAAGAAGGAGATTGTTTGCAGATGGTTAGCGCTCCCCTTGGGATTCATGACATGGCTTAACCACCTCCCATCGATCCATTAACTATCATAGTTGTATTGGGCATTAATAGGTCAATCTTTTGGTGCAACGACAACTGTGTTTCCAATAGAACCAACACTCGTGTAGAGCACTGTAGTACAATTTATTCCTCCTAGATTACTTAGAGATGGAAGAAGCTGAACCAGGGGTCTATTTAAAAAATTTATGGGTTTTCTACGAAATCCCAACAAATGAGTATTATTATTTATTATTGGATTTTTAGTATTTAATATTAATTATTGTTGCATACTATCATTATTATTGTTTTAAATAATATATATCTTTATGTTGTGAATAAATTAAAATGGGTTTTTAATTATCTACTAGGGAAATAGAGGTGTCACACTCCTCATCATATCTTCTTGCATCACTATCATTATCCTCATCGACCTTGTAGTCTTCTTGATGTCATGCACATGGCCTAGGTCACTGATAGGATGATTCGTAGGAAATATAGGATTTGGATGTGTGGTGTCCCACAACCTAGCATATGAGATGCTTTCTCCAACATCATCCACATTAGACACAAGGTTTATGTTTCACTCATCATTAGATTCACTCAAATTGACATCCATGATGGT
>VDFB02086081.1:71597086-71719736 GCA_007258455.2 Sequoia sempervirens | reverse complement strand
AATTTATTTTAACTTATGTTTTAAGAATGTCATGACATCAATATTTTGAAACTTTAGTAAATATGTCAACTAACTTATATGAATTCTAGGAAATATTCATATTATTGTTTCATTCAAGTTTTTCAAAATTTACTCTTGAATGCGTAATTTTAATAGTTATATCAATTAGTTGAACTAGTTATTTTATTCCTTCCACAGTTGACAAGTTGCATGCATTTTCCACAAATCCATCAATAAACACAAGAAAACATCCAAACATAGACACACTCTTCAAACCTTCAAACATCACACTTGAAACATGTGCTTTCAACATCAAGCATACAAATTTGCATCCACTTCAATAACATACAATCAAAGCAATTCTTCGTCATCATGAATATTTTCATATCACCCATCACTTGTCTTGAATAGGATGTTTCCTTCCCCAAACTAGATATTTGTTTTCTATGGGATGCTTCTTTCTTAAAACCAGACATGATCCACATCCATCATTTAGTTCTTTCAACACTTTGGCATAAGATACCATTGTTTTGTGTCTATTGATCATTTCCTGTCTTTTTCTTTGGTTTATATTTTTGATCTTTTAATCTTTATTTTGACTTATCTTTGACCCACACTATACCTACTTAGGGTCGCCATGATTATTTCATATCATGGTGTAGTTTGATATGACATATATTAGGAAAATATATTTTCTTTATGTGTTTTTGTTTGATGGTTGTCTCATCATGAACCCGCCAAAAGTGTCAGACACATTGTGAGTGTTGAGGCATCCTATTGTTTATTGTTTGTTCGAGATTTAGTCCATGCATTGGAAACATAGTCACTTTGGCCTTATATACCTTGGTGCATAACATTCATTACTATATTAAATAAAGGTTGCTAAACTCAAAGTCAACATAACACAACATCAACATTACATCCATGGTCATGTCTCTTACATCCACATTTCCTTCTTTAAATCTTCCATCATTTTTCATTTTCATCTAACATAACATTTTCTTCATCTTCTCTTCTTTTGAGAGATCATTCACGAGTTTATGCAAAAATAATCTCTCGAGGGGGCATCAATCATGTCATCTTCTCTCTTTTCATATCTTACCCAACTAGGGCAAAGCCATTATCATCTTTATCTTCTTCTAATTTTTCTTTTTAGCTACTCTTCTTTTCTTTGAAATAATCTCACTTCAAACATTGCTTCAAAGAGGGACAAGATGTAGACGCCTAAATTATTCCACCTAGAACCATAATCATCATTAAACATAATTTTCATCTATCATTAATCACATTAATTATTCATTAGTCATCATTAATTTATTATTTTTTACCACATTATCATTTATTAATTAATAACCATGTAATAATTCCCACTTTATCCATTTAATTAAATAATATTTTATTATTTAACTATATGTGAGCTAATTCCCATTTTCAAATAACTTTTATTTTGAATTCTTCAATCTTCATCAGTCAACTCCATGTCCACCGATTAGTTAACTCCATGTCCACTAATAAGTTAACTTAGTATCTGGATTTAGAAGCCCTTTCTCCATCCATCAATTAATTTAGTCTCATTTTAGAATCTCAATCTTCATTCTTTAACCAACTGATTATGCAAATGAAAATTTTGTGTGCATAGTTACCCATCAATCAAAATTAATTAATTTATTACTATCTCCTCGTGATTCAAAATGGAAAATTTCCAATTTACACTTGAGTTGACTAATCAACTTCTTCACTTAACTCAGGTCATCATCTTCATCCTCATCCTTATCTCAATCGAAAGTCTATAAATTCAATAATTTTCTTCATCATTTTATTAATTCAATCATATCTAAGAAAATACATTTCATCAAAATAAAATCCCATTTATTAGTCATTTCATAAGTGTTATAGTGAAGAGATTGCATCCACATACCTCCAAGGTGAATCAACATCAATCCATTTTGAGGTTTGTAACAAAATTTATAGACTAGGTTTGATTTTATTTATGTTTGTTGCTTTCAAATTCTCTTTTTTCTTCTAGCTTATAAGTTTCATTGTAGACACCATTCACCAATTTGGGCACTCCATTTTGACTCCATTATATCCATTCAAATATGTCATATGAAATTTCATAAGATGCATTTCTAAGTTGTTCAACAAGTGATTCCCTCTTACAACTCTTTCATGTGTCATAAATGCTCTTACATTTTCAATGTGGTAGGCCATACATTTTTATTCGAGAAACTAATTGAGACATTTTTTTAAATTGAAGATGTTGAAGAGATACATATTGGTTAAGGCCCATTTTGACATTTTTTGGGGGGCTAAAATCAACCTTTAGAACCTTCAAAACTATACTATTTTGTTCATAAGATCAGGATGGAAGGTTGGGACACATTTCCTAACAAAAATACAAACTAACCAAATAAAAGCTAAAACAAAACCAATAAATATTAATTAAAAAAACATTAAATTTCAACCTTGCAAACCACACTATTCAAGCCTATACCTTGTCAACCATATTTTTTATATTTACATTTATTCCACTAACCAACATCTTTGTTTTGAGTAAAATGAAAATCTAAACTTGTTTCCAACATAAAATTCCTAGCCTAAATGAATATTAACTCAAAATATAAAATGTGGTTACCAACTTACCATAGTAACTTGTACCGTAAAAAGGAAAACATAGTTTAATTGTGACCTTCACTTATTCCTCATCATATCATTTGAGGATAGTAGCAACTTGTACCCTACAAAGGAAAACATGGTTCAATCATGATCTTCACTTTTTCCTCATCATGCCATTAAGTGTACTCAATTTGGAACCCTTTATATCCATTCCATACTCAAATTATTTATCTTTTCAAGTTCAATGGTAAATAAAGCATAAGTACCTTGTGATTTGGTTCCACAATATCTTATACTTTTAATAGTCAAGGTATCCAAGACACATAATGTTTTAACACAAGGTAGTATAATGATCTGCTTATCTTTGGTGTTTAAATGCTTAGGAATCATTTAAATAAAAAAATTATTTTCCACATAAAACAGAGCTTCATCCATCAATACCATACATTTTTACTAGTTGTCAATTGTCCCTTGGTCTATTAGTGAAGTTGAATGGTTTTGAATAAGCCCATCAAGGATCAAATCTTGCTAGGTGCAAGGTCCCAACATCATAAGGGTTGAGGTTAGGATCATGATCCATGAGATTTTGGTGAAATGGATACCCTTAGTCCTTGGCTCTTTTTTTTTATATTAAACAAAGCTGGGAAAAAAAATAGAATGAAATAAAGAACAGCTCAACAAAGAACTGCCCAGAAATTAGAAGAAGAAATACATAAATTAGTTCCAAGAAAAAATTGCTCGTTCAAGCAGTTAACAGGATACAGTTCAGCCAAAAACATCAGTACAACAATTAACAAGATACATGAAAACATCCTAAAACATAAGAGACCCTTAAATTCTGAATTTGAAAAGTCTTTGAAGATGTCTGGAACAACAAATATCTCCTTCATGCAACTGCAAAAATTGAAGCTCAATTGCCTCCAAATGATTCCTCTGCTTAATGTCCTTCATATTGCCACTCTTCAACTGGGAACACAAATAAACAAACTGAAAAATGATGTCAGAGTAAAACTTTAAAATATCAACTTCCTGATGAACATGATTAGAAAAAATTGACAAACATCTGGTTTTCCATGTATTAAGTAAAATGACTTGTCTTATGGAATCGACAACCAAGTTATTTTGAAGACTAGTACCCAATATGGCTTCCTTCCAATACAACACATGATAAAAAAATTGTACGAAAATGAGTAAAAACAACTTTCCACTTTCGTTTAGCATGCACACAATCCCAAAAAATATGCTTCAAGCTCTCATAATGTTGATAAAATGGACATTTGGCTGGCTGGAAATTCATTTTTTTCAATCTATCTCCTACAGGCAGTTTGTGATGAAAAATTTTCCATGACAGAATTTGGGCATTGACCTCAGGTTTAGTTGACCAATCTGAGAACATAAGTTTTTCCACTTCCTTTCCTTGAATCTGCAGTTCCATTTCTTGTTAAGCCTTGGATTAAGTGTCATTTTTGGGAGTAACTACAGATAAATTTTCTTCAAGGGGAAACAAAAAAATTGGTATTTATCAAGCCATTGCCAATCTTTGAAGAGGCTGCATTGTAAAGACATACAAAACTTCATGAGCAACTCCATGGGAACCAAAGCCATAACAAAAATAAAAAAACCCTTGAGATTTGTTATTCAATTTGAAATCATTACTGATATTCAACCAATGCTTCCAATCCAAGGAATTAAACTCCCAAATGTCTCCAAATTGTTGAATACCCTTTTTAAAAAGGTAGTAAGATTGTTTAGGAAAGGCAACAAGAAGTGGTTGGCCATGATATTGGACAAGCTTGTTCCACCAAATAGATGAATTTACAAAGTTAAAACCATATTGCAAGGAGTTCCACCTCCAATTAAGAAATTTGCAAACTTGTTGCCATGCTTTCTAGATAGTTTGTAAGGGAAAAGATGCCTTAATTTGAAAGTAAGGAACAAGTAAAATTTTATCCAACCAGTGCACTCTTTGCCATTTATTTTTTATAACAACCTGTAAAATTCGTTGCCGAACAAGGATTTTCCATGGTTCATCTCCAGAAGGAGCCCTTATAATCCATTTCGTCGACAAGTAGATTCCTTGAGTTTTGGGATCGAACAAGCCTAAGCCACCCTTGTCTTTAGGCTGAATACAATGACTCCAAGATGTGGTTTTGAAACCAGCCTTTCCATCCTAATTAGACCATAAAAACTATCGAATGATTCTATTTAAATCTTCATAGCCTCTTTTTGAGGGCATCCAACATGATGAATCCTTAGTCCTTGGCTCTTTGTTGAAGAGGTTTCAACCTAAGACTTGTGTTTCTGTATGGGGTAACAAAATGATCTTGTGGATGATATATAATCCTCCATAAAAAAACTATATCCTTTCATTTTTTACCCATTTTGATAAGGTTGTTTTAATGTACATGTGATATATTCAACATGAACATAAGTAAAATACTTTGATTTTTATTTTTATTTATTTATTTGATATTTTGGGTTAGATTTGTTAGTGTGAAAATAATTTATAAAATTTTAATAATTTAGATTCTTGTTATTATTTTTTTGGTATGAATCTATTAAAGTATTAAAAATATTAATTTGTACATTTGAGTGTTGAATTTAATGATACGTTTTAATTTATTTTAAATAATTTAAAAAATTTATAAGAATAAGTTTGTATTAGAGCATTAGCATTACTACATACTCGTTTAATGTTTAACATTTTTAACAAATTATCAACATAATATCAAGAATTTGGCTACAAGAAAATATTTTTTTAAATACAAATGATGAACACTAAAACAAATTTCATATCAAAAAATAAATGAACCAAATTTAAATCTCCACAATAATAAAAGTGAATCAAATTAAAAATTAAAACTTTCTCAATATCTTAAAACATTTATCTCATTCATCTTTATTTTTTATTATATTACAAAATCTATTAACAAGATATCTTTTAACAACATATCTTATGATAAGTAGGAGGCATTTTCCACATTGTGTCAAATTATGATATTGCTATCACGATTCAACCGTGTAGTTTTCGAGTCAAACTCATTGACCCATGTTTCATGAGTAGTGGTTCACAAGAACCAATCTCTCATGATAATGAATGGTCCACTTAGCACTCATTGCATCTAGGTGATGCTCACAAAGGTGAAAAACTGGGCCGTAGGTCACCCATCCCAATATTGCTCTAGCTCAAGCGCGCTTAATTAGAGAGTTTTCCCCAAGGTTAAGCCCACTTATCTTACAACCCTATTTAGCATTAAAATTGACATTAAATCTTATGATAAAATTGACATTAAATCTAATAATAAATACTTTTATAGTATTTTATTAAATAGTATTTATCTTAAATTAAATGATTGACGTACAGCAAGTCAGAAAATATCTAAAACTTTAGAGCGATCAATCATCTTCAGCGTACCACTTTCAAATTGGATTCAGAACATAACGACATAAATTACCACCGTCAGGAAGCCCGCCCTTAAATTTGATGGTTGTATGACCGTATTTGGTCTTTTTTTACCGTTGATATTTTCTTTAAAAAATTTAAATAGAGTGTGAAATTTTCAAAGAAATTATTCTTTCTCTGTTTTAATTTTTTAATATATATAGAGTAACTTCGAATAAATAACTGTAAGAAAAAATTGCTTGATAGGCAGGGCTGACTGTCAAAATTAGGCCCTCGAAACCTCTGTAAGCAAACCGCACATTCTTTCTTATCATGATCGGCTCAAGGCAGTCCATTTCCTCAAAGAAATTGTTTCTCCAGTGACTGGTTTATGTTTAGGGCATGGATACGGTAACAACTTGAAGTCGTGGCAGCTAATTTGTCTTCCTTCTTTGAGTTTGCGTGGTACTTAACACATCTGCAAAACCACTGTGTTCTTTAGGAAGCCTCCCTTCACCCAAATTAATCAACATTCCATTTGTGCAAAAATGCTGATTTCTCTTCCAGGACAGATTCTCACTTGTAAAGGTAAGTTTTGCCTTACATTCTCTCTTCTGATTTTTTCCATTCAAGACACCAGAGAGAACCTGGAATGTGGCTGTCCTTGTTATGGAGGTTGATCATGTCTGAAAGTTGTTTAAAGATATATCTGTTTAAAAGAAATTGATTTTGCGATTTGGGGTTGTGAGCAGCTGCTGTGGCATGGAAGGCAGGGGAGCCCCTGAAGATTGAAAAAGTGCAAGTAGCTCCTCCACAGGCCAATGAAGTTAGGATCAAGATCGCTTACACTTCCTTGTGCCGCACAGACCTTGTTTTCTGGCAAGCAAAGGTCAGTTCCATCTTCCCCCAAATGACTGGTACGATCAATACCGACAAGCTGAAATTTTCTTTAATCTAAATCTCAATGCTGCTCCTCTTCTATTGCAGGGCCAAACCCCTATTTTCCCCCGCATCTTTGGACATGAAGCAGCCGGGTAAATTTCCTTGCCTTTGTATCTCATATTTATTTGACATTGTGAGAACTGAGGTCTGATCAATCTAATCTATTCATCAAATTAAATAAAATGTGCAAATGAACTTAATGGAGCCCACCTATTTATTATTCAATTTAAAATTGTGAGAATGGAAGTCTGATCTATTTAGAGTTATTCATCAAATTAGATACAGTGTGTAAATGAAATTAATGGATGCCATTGTGAAAACTGAGGTTTGATCAATCTAGGCTATCCAGATGGAATGTGCAACTGGCTAGTTGAGTCCAACAAGTACTCAATGCCTAGTTAATCAGAACTGAAGTCTGATCAATCTAAGTTACTCATCAAATTAGATAGAATGTGTAAATGAAATTAATGGACTCTATTGTGAAAACCGAGGTTTGATCAATCTAAGCTACCTACTCAAATAGGATCTGCAACTGACTAATTGAGTCCAGGTACCGAATGCCCAGTTAGTCAGAACTAAAGTCTGATTAATCTAAGTTACGCATCAAATTAGATAGAATGTGTAAATGAAATCAATAGACTCCAATGTGAAAACCAAGGTTTGATCAATCTAAGCTATTCAAATAGATTGTGCAACTAACTAATTGAGTCCAGATACCAAATGCCTAGTTAGAAAACTGAAGTCTGATCAATCTAAATTAAGCATCAAATAGATAGAATGTGTAAATGAAATTAATAGACATCATTGTGAAAACTGAAGTTTGATCAATCTAAACTACTCAGATGAAATGGTACAACTGAATAATTGAACCCAAATACCTAATACCCAATTAATTAAGACTGAACTATGATCAATCCAAATTACTCATCAAATTAGATTGAATATTAAATGAATCTAATCGAGCCCAAGTACCCAATAGCCAATTCCATTCGAAGTCTAACCCAACTTAGGTAGCACTAGTTGGATGAATCTGGGTCAGTTGGGTCCACTGAAAAATAATACTTAAGTTGGCAATTGTCAATGGCAGAGTGGTGGAAAGTGTGGGAGAAGGAGTAAGCGATCTGAAGGCGGGCGACCATGTACTGCCTGTATTTACAGGAGAGTGTGGAGAATGCAGGCACTGCAAATCAGAAGAGAGCAATATGTGTGATTTGCTGAGGATTAACACAGACAGAAGAGTTATGCTTAATGACGGCAAATCGAGGTTCTCTATCGGGGGAAGAACCCATCTATCACTTCATGGGGACATCCTCATTCAGTCAATACACTGTAGCACATGTTGGCTGTGTTGCCAAAATAAACCCTGCAGCTCCTCTCAACAAAGTGTGCATTCTAAGTTGCGGTGTCTCCACAGGTACTATTGGCATTAACTGAATTATGAAAATTGCTAAGTATTGTTCAATCTTCATTGTAGGTGTAGTCACAATTTTGTGTTAAATCAGGGATGGGCGCTACATTAAATGTGGCCAAACCAAAGAAGGGTTCGAGTGTAGCAGTATTTGGTCTTGGAGGTGTTGGACTTGCGGTAAGTACAACATTTGTTATGTGAAGTGCACTTGATTGCTATGATCCAAAATACAAGTTTGAGATATGATCCATCTCTCCAAGAAAACTTGAAAAGGCTTTGGTGAAAGTGTTTTGAGAATACGGATAGAAATAAGATAAAAAATAGTGTTCTTTTAGTATTTATAAGTTTATTTTAATAATCATAGAATATGAATGGAAATGAAGATATTATAAGGTAAAGGGATCCATTTAGTTTCACAAAGTTCAATGTGAAAATTTCAAATCACTCTCAAATTTTTACGACAGTTTATTGGGCAAGTTTGTTGCTTATTAAATTCTTTTCAAGGCCACATCATCAAATATGATGCCACATCAGCATGCTTTTTGTCAAGGTATCCAATAAAGCCCAAAAAGTAAGTGAGAGTGGGTCACTAAGTCATGTATTATTGGTACATTAATGCGGCATCACATGATTGGTCAATTTGTGTATTTTATGGATAAAAATGGTTTGCAATGGATATTAAGTGTAAATTTATTGACTCTTTTATTATCCAAAACTGGTCCCAGACTATCATATTCTATACCCACGATATGTCCCTTGCCCATGATTGGCTCCTCTCCCTTGGTAGGAAATGGAATATTCTATACCCACGATATGTCCCCTGCCCATGATTGGCTCCTCTCCCTTGGTAGGAAATGGAATATATGTAATACTATCAATATCGATAGGTGGGAAAAAAATTTCTTGTAAAAAAACTTCATCATCAAATAGATTACAAAGATTGTATTGATCTCAAAGTAATATTACATCAATATAACTTTCCTCCTCCACTCGAATATATTCCAAAATAATTTGATCTCAATTAATATCACAATCACCTTATCTTTTGACCTTTGCAAAAGAGATATTCTGAAAGCCTTTGAAGAGGGAAGTGTGTACCCTTTGTCAAACTCTGTAACTTTTTTAATTGTATTTTGAAAATGTAGATTCCTAGCTACATTGAATACAGTGTTGCTTGAATAAAACAAATTAGCTAATGTATCATTGACATGTTTTTCTATTGGTTTCCAAAAGTTGTTCAATGTCCCAATTCCTATTGCTCTACCTATGACCTTGGGTATATTCGGAGAGAACACAAAATATGTCATGAATCTTGCCAAATCCTTTTTTATTGTCTATTTCTTTTGTGTATTTTTTCTTCTTTCCTACAATTAGAGAGGACCGGTCTTTCTTTAGAGTAGCTCTAATCTCTAGAGTCGTTTTCTCAAATGCAATAACACCTCCTCCCACACTCTTGGAGATGTCAAGTAGTTGATTACCCCTTGTTAAACTATTAGGAAAATGATGTTAACATAAGTTATATTTGAGATTGGTATCATTGTGAGTCACATATTTTTTATTAAGGAGGGATTTTTAGAGGATGATTAAATTTCAATGTGTGTTTCTAAAAGACAAATAATACTATTTAATATTAATAAGTATTATTTTTAAAGTTGACATTTCTAATTAATTTTCAAATATTGACTTCACAATTCCCACTTTAGAATTTATATTTTAAAAATAATTTATTAACAAAATATATTTAGAACTATTAATATTTATAGTCTTACTTTTTTTATAATATATAATTTAAATGAAAATCACAAATTATATTTATAATTTAAATATTTAAAATAGATAAAATTAAATTACTAAAAATTTAAAGGTTTACTACGTTAAATTTAAATACATTATAATAAATTTAAAAATATCATTTTTTATTTTATTTTAAGGGGTAAACATTCAAGCTATGAATCTTGATGGCAAGAACAACACCACAAAAACTTAACCATCATACCATGCCACTATTGATTAAATTTAAAAATATCATAATTTAAATATATTTAAAATTTTATTTTGAACATTATTAATATATCAAAATAAATATATTAAATTTTATATATTAAATATATTATAATAAAAAAATCAATTTAAATATAGTTGGTATAAGTTTTCCATGGTCCATGAAATTGTATGTAAGCTTTTGAATTCAATTGTATATGTTTCTCATCGATTTTCCCCATCACACTTAATGATCCATCATCAAGAAAAATATATATACTTAAAAATTAACTAAAAATCATACACAATTGAAACCAAAAATTTGTATTCAATTTAAATATATTAAAAATGAAATTTTAATATTTTTAATAAAAACAAAATAAAAAATATATTAAATTTTTATTGAAAAAAAAACACAAAACAAATCTTAAAAATCAAAATGCAAAGATTTAAAGGCGGCCTTCCTTCGTAACTGTTCACTGGCTCACAGTTGTTCAGAGGCCCTCACTGACCACGGATAATAACTGGAGTTGCCACGTGTCCTCACAGTCATAGTCGCTCTCAGCAAATGTAGGACCAAGCAAAATTGGCCACGTGGACTCAGGAAATAATAACGTCGAGTCATCCTCGCCAAGTCATCATTACTCAGTGAAGACAAAAAATAACAACGCCAAATGCAGAGCGTCTGAGAATGCAGGGCAAAAATAGCCAAAGGAATGATGCGCCAATAAAAATATTATTATTTAATTATCCCTAAGATTACAGAGTCAATAGCACATAATCCTAACAAAACGATCTTTACATCCATTTCTACCAAGTTTTGGTATTGATTACCAAGGATTTTGAAAGCTTCAAACTCAAAATTTGAGGCATTTTTCAGGCCGCTGAAGGAGCGAGAATTGCTGGAGCTTCCAGAATCATAGGCATTGATTTTAACCCTGGAAAATATGAGAAAGGTATTAAAGTGTATTTTGATTCAGTTCTACTTAACAATATGTCTGAAATTTGCTAAGAATTAAAAATAAATGTTCTCTTTAATCAATTGCTAGCCACTTTGTTCACTGCTAAAAGTTTTTAACTATGCAACCAACCTGATTTTTTTTATTCTCCTTTAATTCAAGGATTGATCTAGAAGTTCCTTTTAGGTTTTTAGGGTTTTGGAATTTTCTCTCGTTACTCAGCTTTTGAACAGGTTCTTACTGCTAATCTTTGCTTTGCTGCTTTTCTTCAGCAAAAGAATTTGGAGTAACGGAATATATAAACCCACGAGATCATCAGAAACCTGTTCAACAGGTTTGTAAAACCCCCATTTTCATGCTGTTTTAAAAACATATACATACTTTAAACTGTTTCGGTTTTAGGGTTTAATGGATGAATGCTCTTTTCTATGTGAAGATTTTCTTCCTTTGTTTGTGCAGATAATTGCAGAAATGACTGATGGAGGAGTAGACTACAGTATTGAGTGCACAGGGAATATTAATGCAATGATTCAGGCATTCGAAGCTTGTCATGACGTATATCCTCCAACCCTCATTTTAGAAAAATATTTTTCATTTTAGTGACTGATTTTGGTATTGCACATAGACTACCTGTATTTCTGGTGTATTTGACCTGAAAGGAAGAGAAGTGTCTGTATGCTGCTCAAACTAATTTTGAGTTCATGTTTTGATTTGAAGGGCTGGGGTGTCACTGTTTTAGTCGGGGTGCCTCCTTCAGATGCAGTTTTCTCTACCAATCCTGTAAATTTTCTGAGCGAGAAAACATTAAAAGGAACATTCTTTGGGAACTATAAACCCAGGACAGATCTACCAGGTCTGGTGGATAAATATATGAACAAGGTAAAAAACATTATGATTTTTTGTGTGATTCTGTAAACTTGTACATTATTAGGGCCACAGATAACTTTTCATGTATTTCAATTTTCAAGTTGCTAGTGCTAAATTAGTCCATGTTCTTACGCAGGAGATTGATCTAGACAAGTTCATTACTGACGAAATCCCTCTATCTGAGATCAACAAGGCATTTGATTACATGCTGGGAAAACAGGGCCTGAGATGTATAATTAATATGGAAGAGTAGACGGTGAGGGGAATCTGAGTAGTGTGAAGGTTTTAGTGAAAAGCTTCTCTGTTTACTGTTTTAAGTAGATTTTTGGAATTTATATCGAAGTGGATTATGAAAATACCCTCCAGTGATCAGTTATGTCGCGTTGTTGTTCTTATTAGTTTATCAAAAAACCCATGTGTAAATGAAGAATATTTTATGTCAATGCTTTCTTCAAGGTAGACAAACCTATTTTTTCCCAACGGCTTGGTGAAGACATCTACAAGCTATTCATTTGTTGATGTATAAACTAGTTCAATTTCCTTGTGGAGGACATGCTCATGAGTGAAGTGATTATGCATTTCAATATGCTTTGTGCAAGCATGAAACACTAGATTCTTAGACATCTTTGACACATTTTGATTATTACAATACATAATTATAGGATCAAGTTGTGGGCATCGGAGATCCTAGGAAGTTGTCTAAATCACATTGTTTAACATGTTACAACAAGCCTTGTACTTCACTTTAGTGGATGACAATGCAACATTAGGTTACTTTTGGAAACTCCACAAAATAATGAGGATCCAAGATTGAGGTAATAATCAAAAGTTGATTTCCTAAAGTCTTTTCAACCTATCCAATTTGAATTTGAAAAACCAAGTTTAAAATCTTCTTTCTTTGAATATTCAATCCAAAGTTTTGTGTTCCTTGAAGACATCTCGGAATTTGCTTTACAACTAACCAATAGTTTTTCCTTGAAGAATCATGAATGGAGACAAGATTCCAACTACATAGTATATGTTTAGACAAGCAATAAAGTAAATCGATTTTTCTATCAAAGTCATATACAATGTTTCATTGATTGTTTTACTATGTAGGTCTTTAGTCAACTTAGTTCTTTCTCCATCAGTGTTGGTGAAGCTTTGTAGTCTTGTAGCTTACACTATGTTAATAATTTTTTGGCGCACTTCATTTAAGAGGAATTCTTTTTTTACGTTTAAGAAAGTAATAAAGCAATCCCAAAATAGATATTTTTGAATAATGGTCTCAATATCTTCTTTCATTTCATTGATTAGTGATTGATCATTCCTAGTGATGAGTAAGTCATCAATGTACAACACAATGAAGAGTAACTTGTGATTTAAAATCTCGATGTAGCAATTTTAATCAACATCATATTATCTAAAATCCCCCTTGATGAAAATACTTATCAATTTTTGAATACTAGGATCAGTGGAGAAAGTTTCAAACCATACATTCTTTTTTAAGTGACATAAAATGTCCCTTTCCTTTCTCTACAAAACCATGAGGTTGTCATATATAACTTCTTTGTCAAAGCTTCATTCAAGAATGTACTTTTCATATCCACTTGGTGGATTCTCCAATTGTGTTGTGAAGCAAGTGTCATCAATGTTTTGATTGTGATCATCCTTTGTTATAATCGACACCTTCAATTTGTATGCAGCCTTTAGGGTGATCCCACAATAGTGGTTTACAATTTTTGGCCAAACTGGACACTGAAATTATTATTTTTAACTAAATCTTCACATTCGGGCACCTATAGCGGCTAAACTGTGAGGAATTTGAAGATGATGCAAACAAGAGTCTTGTCACATTTTGTCTGTAGATTCTAAAAATATTTTTTTCAAAATTTTTGGAATCAAATTGTACTTACTTTTCCATCTCCCACAAAAATTGGCTTTATTTAGAAAACAACATTTTTAAAAAGTGACGCACACCGTATAACACAACTTTTTTTCTATGAAGGATAAAATTATAATTCTTTTGAATTTAGATTTGTAACTCCGATATCTAGTGCTTCCACTTGGTTAGATAGTTTTTTATTGAATATTTTTTCTTAATCAAGTTTCAAAGTCAAACCAATTACAATTCAAACATAGCACAACCGTATAATGCATAACTTTTTTTGTATATATCGAAATTCAATTTTTTTTGTTGGATCAAGGACTTCAATATCTAGTGCATTCATATTTTTCAAATTTTTTTTATAATCTACTATTTTTCCACATGTGCAGAACAAAGACCTTCATTTTGATGAAAAACCTATATTTAATAAAACTAAAAAAATAAATACATAATAAAACCAAAACATATTAAAATTATATTTGTTGGATAGCTCGTTCTAAGAACTACTTGATTCCATTGGGTTTGTGAAGATTCCTCCATTTTCATCCCCAACTCGAGCTCTGAAGTGCCAAAATTTAGGTTTTTTTGTGTCTCGGGGGGGATGAGGGATAAGAGGGGTTCGATCGAACTAGGGTTCGACCGAACCCTGGTTCGAGTGAACCCATTCAAAGGGGTTCGCTTGAACCCCTTTTCTATGCATTTGTTTTGTTTTTTTTAGCGGTCAAAATTCAAAGGGTTTTGGTCGAACCTTGGTTTGAATGAACCCCTATGGGTTCGGTCGAACCCTGGTTTGAACAGGTTCGTAAGAACCCCCAAAATCACTTTTTTTTGTTTTGGGGTCATTTTTTGTGAGTTTTCCTTCCTCACTTGAATTGTAAACCACTATTGTGGCTTCACCCTTTACCTAGCAATCAAGAACTACCTTTCGTTTGTTAATTAAGCCATCAATTATAAACTTGTTTTGAACACTTATTTATAAACCAATGGCTTCTTTACAAGCAAGTAAAAGGGTGCCAACTTCCATGGTTAGTTCTAAAAAGTGAAACCATCTTCTAATTCATAGTACTTTGTCACTATTCTTCTTTTCTTACTTCCTCAAAAGTGATTGGTTCATCACCACATAAAATATTTTTTATTAATGCGTAATTGACCTCATGGTTCTACAATTTGACATGGGCATTCTCTTTGATTTTTCTAATCTCCTTAGATGAATATTGAATTATGGAATCAATAATGAGCTTGAATTTGGCTCATCAACACACTCTCTTTCTTCTACTAATTCAATAGTTCTTTCTAGTTCTAGCTCAACATTTTTGGGTAAATATGATGATAATATCAATGTTGTCTTTTCCTTATAGAAAACCAACATGGGGAATGTGCTTGGAAGATGAAACTCTTACTTAAAAATATCATCTATAGAGATATGAATTTGATTAATCTTGTAATCATACAATCAATAGGCTTTGCTAACCATCATTTCCAACAAGGATGCATTTTTTGTTCTTATCATCAAATTTGATTGTCTTCTTTTTTAAAATTTGTCTATAGGAAATGCTCCCTATAGTGTAGAAAAATGCAGCCCTTTACATTTTCACACTTTTTTGTGCCCTCCTTGCTAAAATTGGGCTTCTTTATGGCTTATTTGGTCCTATTTTGCATCCACAAGCCCTATTTAGTTTGCATCCTTTTGAGGATTATCTTGACACATATCAAATGAACAATCATAATTTAATGATTTTGGTTTGTATGGCCTAGATTTAGTGATCTGGGACTCATACGCCACCTTGGGTGTATGGGTCCCACCTAAGTTACGGGGCCTAAACCTGAATTTAGCATAAAACTAAGCATTTCTTGAAATTTGTGTCCCAAACTTAGCCTATTGGGACTCATATTCCCCAACTAGCATATGAGTCCCACTTAGCTTGGACCTAATTTTGTGTTCAATTCTTGGCGGGATTTTATTCTCCTAGGTCTAATGTCAGCTTGTAGTGTTGTAATTTCATAAAATTTGGCATAAACAAGTATAAATACAAGGTTGTTTTACATATTTTCTCCTAGAAACCTTCAAGAGCAAGTGTGATCCAAGCATTCTAGCAATTCAAGAGCATTCAAGAGTGATTATCAAGCATTTTGGAGCATTATTCAAGAATCAAGCATCATGCCAAAGTCATCATGCATCATGTTTGTTTTTGAGCTAACATTTGTGATGTAGGTTTTTATGATTCAAGCAAGTATTCAAGTCAAGATCCATAACATACAATCAAGAGTCAAGATCTACATTCATGCTAGCCATTTCATACAAGATTGCAACCTTTATTCCAAGGGTTTGGTGAATTGCAACATTGCATATTTATTCATTCATCATTCCTTCATTTTATTTCTATTCATTTCAAGGTTTGATTACCAAAACGGGGTTTGACCAAGGCAAACCCCTATCTACTAACAAAACAATATCTTTCTCTCTTTGATGTGTGATTTGCAGATTTAGGTTGAAGATCCTTTGAAGAACAAGATTGGAGAAAGGTTGTCAAGTTGTCAAAGTTGTCATCTACATTGCAAGATGATAGAAAGTAACCTACAAGTTGCAATTCAGTGTTTTAGACTCAGAGATTTGATAGGAGAGAAGCTACAGGAGAACATTAGAGGATATTAGAGTTTCAAATCAACCCTGATACTGGAACTAAATCACCACTTGTGGTGTATGAGTCCCAGTATACCAAATTAAGACATTTCTAGCAGATCCTAATTTGCTAGTTATAGATTCAAATTTCTATCAGAAACCCTTATCTAGGACTAAATCATCCCTACTGGCATATGAGTCCCAGTGTGGATTAAAAGTTAGATTTTTTCCAGATTTCAAACCTTGTTCCGAGCCTCTTCAGTTTTCAGGTGCACCTATGTCCTTTCTCAGTTCATTATTCTAATTTTTAGTTTCTTATCTCGGGTTACATAGTTAGGTTTACATATCATTGCATCTCTTTCTTTCCAAGCCTTTACTTGGTGGTGATCCCCCTTTTAATCTTTAATCACACCCGTAGGAAACCTTATTATGAATCTCTTTCCCTCATTTCCATCCCTAGATTGAGATCTCTAAGGTTTTCTTGAATGAAATTTGAAGGAAATTGGTGGTTCTATCTCCTAAAACATAAAGCAACAATTTTCTACATTTCACTCCCAAAGATTCTCAATTTCCTAACTAATGGTTGCTTGTCTAACCATGCTTCTCTTATACAAATGTTTTCCAAGATTTTAGTCAAACTTTGATTGATCAAATAAGTTGTGTGAATTGTTTCTCCCCATAAATTATCTGCAATATTACAAGCCTTGAGCAATGATTAACCTTTCTTGCAAAGTGTCTCGAGTTCATTATTAGCAACTCAATTATTATTTGGAGTATATGGAGCTAAGAGTTTATTTCCTTTTTTTTTTGCAAAATTTAACAATTTTTTCTGAGGAAAACTGTCCCCATTATCTAATCTTAGTTAAAAAAAAATTTATTGTATTCATTGTTAACTTGATGTACAAATTCCTTGAAAAAATCAAATGCTTCAAAATTGTTCTTCAAGAAGTAAACACATACTTTTTGAGTGAAGTCATTAATGAATGTCATGAAACATTGATATTTCCATATGGAAACTATCTTTATTGGTCCACAAAAAAATGAACTAACTCCAACTTCTTAGAGATTCTCTAATGTTTTCCAAAATCAAACATTTCTCTATGTTGCTTCCCCATAACATAGGCTTCACAAAAACACTTCTTTATGGTTATGGACGAAGGACCATATCCTATATTGATTAGAAATTTCCTTTGAAGTGACTCAAAATTAATATGACCAAGCCGTTTGTGCCACACTTGATTCCTTGAAGCAATTCTTGAAATTAAGGCTTTAGAGGAGTTTATTCTTAATCAAAATAGTCCTTTAATATATCTATCACATACCAACTTTCCTTTACTATCAAACACCTTACAAGTTCCTCATTCAAAAATGAATTTGATGTTTTTTAGAATGAGTTGGTGCAATGTTGAATCCAATAGGTTGGATGGGAGGATTGGGATGGAATGTATGGAAATGATAGGGGGTTGGATAGGGCCCAAGGGTAAAGGTTAAGAGTGAAATGGGTGATGGGAGGTTCCAAGCAAGGAGCATATAAGGGAACATGATGAATTGGCTTAGTTGATCATTTGTGTAAAGGGCATGTGGATGGAAAAAGGATAGGATGGAAAGTTATGGTGGGGAGGATAGAAGGTTATGTCATAAAGGGGAATATATATCCATGGATTGGCAAAGGGAAACACAAGTGATTTGAGTGGTGGATGGGTGGAAGGTGTGTGTTGGAGGAATGATATAAGATCAGTAAGTGAGAAATTTGAGGAAGGAGGATGAATTCAAAGTGGGATGCATTTGTAGTGAGATGGGGCTTGTATGATGAAGGATGATGGTGAGCTTAAGTGAACAACCCAAAATGAAGGGAATGAGGGGATAGAAAGGGATTGTAGTGAAGGTGATGGGATGAATGAAAAGGGTAATGGGTGCTCATAGAAAAGAGGGATTGTCTACTGAACATGATACATATTTTCTAGGTTTTTATCATGGTACTTTCCCAAGGTGCCAAAAGAAGTGGTTTTCACCATTGGACAAATTATTTCTCTTTACCATGTTTTTTATTTTTGATTTCTTAGATATCTTATTTCGACAACAATTTTATGCATGACAATACTTAAGGTGGACAATATATTCATGGGGTCATCTAGCTCATGCATGACCTTTAGGTATTTCTATCTCATTGATGCAAGGGGATTATCAAGCCCTCAATCACAACTCCAACAACACAAGATATAACAAAAGAAAATTATTTTAGATAATGCTAAATTCTGCAAGTATGATTGTTTTATCATTCATAATTCTCCTATTTTACATAAATTCAAAGATAATCCAAAAATACATGATTGTAGCCATATTGGCTGATGAAAATCCATTATTTAATATATTTAAATCTTTAATATGACAAAAAAAAACATAAAAAAGTTGCAAATTCCTCTTCCTCAAATCGGCTCCCTACACAATGAAACAAGCTCTTCAATATGTATTTTTCAACAATTAGCTCTGCTACTTTTCAACTACGGATATCATCCTCTATTGTTGCTTCTACACACCATTAAACTTACAAAAATACTATATTTTGGACCTCTCCTCCAAGAGCTACACCTCCTTTCTCTAACCCCTCCATTCCAAAAATGAATAATCATTTAAGATTGTCCAGTAACCTCTACTAAGGCATCCACTACATCCATTTTAGTGTGGCCTCCATCTCCCATGCCCAACCTGGAAAAATGATTTCTTCAAATCTGAGTTATAGTTTTCCTTCAACCTCTAATCTTCAACCTGCAAACTGAAAACTGAATAATACAAAATTTTCCTTCATTTTTATGAGATTATTAACCATAGATAACCATTATGATTACCAAAAACCATCATAAGTAACCACTCCAAAATCCAACGCCATATTTTGGGAGTTTTCAACAATATTTAAAAAATATGAAAATAATGTCTTTAAGTCAGAAATGGGATCGAAAAACCCACACATAGATGGAATAGTTCTCAGGAATGAATTAAAATCATTAATTAGGACACATGGGTTGCACATGGCCACCTCCACCAATAGCCAATCAAATTGGTCAACTATGACCACTCCATAACTCCACTGGAGACCCAGAATAGACATGCATTAACATGCAAACTTGGGTGCCCATTTAAGATTACATGTAATGACACATACAAACATACAAGAAGATTTCATGCAAGATGCTCCCACTTCCCAATATGGACGCCAAAATAGAATATTCCCAGGATATGCTTTGAAACAACACTAACATGTGTGCAACTACCAAAGGTCTTGGGAAAATATTAAAAAAATATTTAGACCCTTATTGTTCATCAAAACATTATTATAGACTAAATTATAGAAAAATTTGAAAAAATTATTTTTGGGTGATGCAATATTGCTCTCACAACCCAGGATGCTCCTGCATTAAACACCCAAGGTAGGAAAATTTTGTGAACCTGGATTCACAAAATGGAGTTGAGTAACAGTACCACCCTTTCATATTGCAAGCAATCTTCAACAAAATCCATCACTAAAATTGGTACCTATGATTTATTCTTCTTTCTCCTCTTCCAACACCTATCTAGAACAAGTATCCTCCTTTGATGACTCTTCTTTGCACATCTTCAATGTGGAATTAGCTCCACTATAAACCAACCACCTTCGCTAAATGCAACTCACACTCTTCCAATCTTGTGGGATTCAACCCACCATAGTTCATCCACCTCCACCAACATGCACTTGCACTTAACTCTGCAACACCATACAAACCCTTCTTTGCATACCAATCATCTCTAACAAACTCTAATTGAACCATCCCATCTATATTCACTAACTCATCCATCTCAACATGAGAATTTATCTTTCTTAAATTCAATAAGAAAATATTTTACCTTCTTATCACTTGTTGTAACTTCAATTTTATTCTCTTCTTTTATGCCTTTAATAAGACATGCAACTGTATCACTTCCTTGTCCTATAACCAATGCATCAAAATTTCTCCCACTGCTGCAATCTTTTCATCTACACAAAATCCACTTTCATCTTCTTCATGACGCAGCCATAGGAGGGTCCTCAAGGAGAACTATCCAAACCGTGCAGGAAGAGTAACACAACGAAAGCAATATAAAATATGGAGGAAGATGTAGATTAAAATATTATTATCAACAAAAATCTCAATTACATTTGGCCTACAACATCTGGGCTTACAGGTTCAGCTCACAGGCCTAATCAAATATGCAACATTCTAACATGCTCCAATATGTGAGTCGAGCTCTTACAATTCAAATTAATCTCAAAACCTTAATCAACTTTTGGTTCTTCCCCCCCTATTCTAATTTGATCGATTACAAGATTTATACTATATCCGCGATTTTGGAAACATCCATGTCGGCCAAAGATTATTACATTCTCCAATGAAAGAAAATATAACGGGCGCATGAACAAGTCGGCCTCAAATTTGAATTAATCCATCAACGGGTGCATAAGATGAGGTGTGGACCCATAATGAAGGTCAGGGACACTCCAAGGAATAATGAAAATCAAACCATTAAGATCCGCAAGTCACGGGGATGATCCACAATGATCAAATTAACTTGAAACTATTCTGGTGCTGGTTCAAGAAACTGCCAAGAATTTTGGAAGTGATAACTTGCCAGAAAAAAGATCCAATCATGCTCAAATCTTGGAACAAGGAAAATGAACATGAAGATGATGTACTCCAAGATCCACAAGGTCTAGTGAGCAAAGATGATGAATCCACCAACATGAACTGAGAAAGAACAAAACAAGAACAAAATTGAAAGGAAAATATTTTTGGTTGATGCAAGATTGCCAAGAACTAGGGATGCTCCTGCATCACATCATAAAAATGAAAAATATTATGAATTACCTCTTTCTCTACAACCTTTCCCTCGCTACTATCTGTTGCCAATCTTCTTTACCTTCACTATTAGGTGCAATTTCATTTTTCAATGCTTTTAAGTCCTCCAAAGGACACTCATCTATTGTTGCAAGATAATTTTTCTCTTCAATTGGTGTACCTTCATTTTTTCTCTCAACCTCTGCTACACTTTTCTCTTCTTTATCACTTTTTCTATGCATTCCTCAAAGCATGCTTCTGCAAGATTTTATCCTTCCTGTTCACTTGCATACACAACTATGGAAAACTTTTTGCCTTTCTTCTCTAGTATTTTTTCAAACACTTTACACACACTCTCAATCTTCAACCTCTTAGGTATAGACTGCCTCAGGCTCAATGATATTTCTACACACAAATCACACACACACACACACACCACCATAGGTCCTAGTGCAAATTTCCTCAAATCGACACTTCTACCTGCACACTCAAGAACTCTCGCTTTGATACCATTGATGCAAGGGGATTATCAAGCCCTCAATTAGAGATCCAAAAACACAAGATATAACATAAGAAAATTATTTTAGACAATGCTAAAATTTGTAAGAAGTATGATTATTTTATCATTCACAATTCTCCTATTTTACATAAAATCAAAGCCAATCCAAAAATATATGATTGCAGCCATATGGGTTAATGAAAATCTATTATATAATAGATTTAAATCTTTAATATGATAGAAAAACCATAAAAAACAAGATGCAAATTCCTCTTCCTCAAATAAGCTCCCTACACAATGAAACAAGCTCTTTAATATGCATTTTTCAACAATCAACTTATTGCTCTTCAACTATGATATCATCCTCTATTGTTGCTACTACACACCATTAAACCTACAACAATATTCTATTCTAGACCTATCCTCCAAGATCTACACCATTCAAGATTGTCCAGTAACATCCAATAAGACATCCACTATCTCCATTTTACTTTGGCCTCCATCTTCCAAACCCAACCTAGAAAAATGATTTCTTCAACTCTGAGTTTTAGTCTACCTTCAACCTCTGATCTTTAACCTACAAACTGAAAACTAAATAATAAAAAAAATTCCTTCATTTTTATGAGATGATTAACCATGGATAACCATTATGGTTACCACAAACCATCATGAGTAACCACTCCACAATGCAATGCCATATTTTGGGAGTTTTCAACATTATTTAGAAAATATGAAAATAATGTCTTTAAGTCACAAATGAGATCCAAAAGCCCATGCCTAGATGATGTAGTGCTCAAGAATAAAATAAAATAATTAATTAGGCCACATGGGTTGAACATGGCCACCTCCACCAATAGCCAATCAAACTAGTCAACTACGACCACTCCATAACTCCACTCAGGACCTAGAATAGACATGCACTATAATGCAAATTTGGGCACCCTATTTAAGATTACATGTAATGACACATGTAAACATGCAAGAATATGTCATGCAAGATGCTCCCACTTTCCAAGATTGACTCCAAAATAGAATATTCCTAGGATATGCTTTGAAATGATCGCTAACATGTGTGCAACTACCAAAGGTCTTGGGAAAATATTAAATAAATATTTAGACCCTTATTACATCAATTTATTCATCAAAATATTATTCTAGACTAAATTATAGAAAATTTTGAAATAATTATTTTTGGTTGATGCAAGATTGCTCTCACAACCTAGGATGCTCTTGCATCACTCGTATTCTCTTAATCCATATTAAAAATTTGATAAAATTGGGGCCAACTATTTTGGCTCAAAATTTCCCTTCTTCTCTTTGACTTGGTTGGTATTCTTTTAATCTTTTTTAGGACGAGATCTCCAACCTCAAATTATCTATTCTGGATGTGCTTTTTGTAGTTTTCATGCATTCATTATTTATATCCTTTGAGGTGATTGAGAGAATCAAGAGATGGTGTTCATCAAGGAGTTCAAGCTCATTCAATTGTGTCGCTCTATATTCTTCATATGAAATGAGGTTGTACAAGGAAATATGTAGGTAAAATTTTAAACAAGTGTCACACTTTTATAAAGGAAATGACCAACACAAATGTTAGAATTGTGAAACAAGCACAAAACCACGAGCCACAAGATAAAACAACAAACAAATACACCTTCCACGCAAGAGATCTACAAATAAGAATTGCTAAATTCATCGACAAGGAAAAGTTACAAAAGAAGCTTTCAAGAATATATGAAAGCCATGATATTTCTTGTGAATAATATCCGAGTGATATTTACAAAGAGGGTTGAATTCTTATAAGAGCAAAGCCCTAAATGAGAAAGAGATTAGATCATGACAAGTGTCAACATCACATGAGATGTGACATAATGATCTAATAATAGCTCAACTAATAAAGTATTCCTAAGTTTAGCTAAAGTATGTGAGAATAAATTAGACTAATAATCAATTAAAGATTAATTAATTATTAGCTAATGTATGATAACTCTAACACCCCCCCTTAAGATGAACTTAGGGAGTAGCTAAAAACCCAAAAAATAATGCATGATGGGTCCCAAAAAACAAGGCCAAGTAAGGTACCCATGTACAAACAGAAGATCTCTATAATGTGGAGAAATAGAGAGAATCTCATGGGAAAAACTCTACTCCAAAAAGAGATGAAAGCCAAGTGAAGTATCGAAGAAGCCTCCAAACAAGGCAAGGTTGTCCCAAAATATAGGAACAAAGAGAACACCATTGAAGCATGAAAAATATGCAAACACTATCAAAGAATGACTGTTGTAATGTCGGAAGAAGAACCTCCGCTGAAACATATGATGATCAAGATAAAAAAGACAAGAGTGTGCATGAGTGCCCTCAATGACACTGTGATACCAAAATGTTTAACCTATTCTAAGCAATTAAAATGCAATGGAAAAACATAAGGAAACACCTCAAAATTAGCCTAAGAAATTTGTAAAAGCAAAGAGGAAAGTGTAAAATGATGTTAAACAAATATACCTCCTTTTTGTAGCTGAAACTCCTTGGTTGGCCCTTGATTTTGATTTGATTTGTGTGCTCCTTGATGGCTCTTGATATGGATAAATGCAAGGCTTAACTATGTGCTTGGATGCAAATGAAAATGGATGAGATTGATGGCTAAATGAGTGCACAAAATGGCAACATTTAGTTGCAAAATGGCTAAAATGAGATTGATGGCTAAATGAGTGCACAAAATGACAACATTTAGTTGCAAAATGGCTAAGTCTTTTTTTTTTTTTTCCTTAGAGGGGGGTATTTATAGAAGAACTTGAATTCTCTAGAGAATTCAATGGTTGAGATTTATCCAACAAAGTCAAGATGAAGGGCTAAGGTGAGTTGAGGACTCGCAAGCCCTCACATTTTGACATGTGGAATGTGAAGTGGATAAAGGTAGGATGATATGTAGGTGATGTGGAAGGGAAGTACATGATGTGGAGGAAGGAAAAGTACCTTCCAAGTACTTTGATGTGACATTTCAATGATCACATGGGGAAGGGGAAAGCTTTGGGTGAATAAAAGTGAATTAAAAATTCACAATGATTGGAAGAATCTAGTAGATAAGACAAGGTTCCCAAAAAGTGGGAATTTGTCACATGTGACTTAATGTGACAAGTCAAATATTCTAGAAGATGCATGGGAAAAGGGGATTCTAGGAGGAATAAAAGTGAATTAAAAATTCACATGGGGAAGAGAGGAGTCTAGGGTGAATAAAAAAAGAATTAAAAATTCCTTGGGGGATGGGGAGAGTTGACCAAGGTACTAATTAGGTTTGACTAATCAATGATTAGAGGATAATTAGGGGTTAATGAGGATTATAAGCCAACTTGCAAAAGTTGGAGGATGTGACACATCCTAATCAAGGATTAGGCATGTGCACATCCCTAATGAAGAAATTAGGAGATGGATTAGGATTAGATGAAAATGACATGTGAGAAATTAAATAAATGTAATATTTATTTAATTCATTTGATGAAAAGAGGATTAAGGAGAGTAAGGTATTTAATTATTAATTAAATACCTTAGGGATTTGGCAAAATTAAAGATATTAATTAAATAATAATAATATTACTTAATTAACTCGGATAAGAGGATGCTTAGATGAAAAGTGATAAATTTGGATAAATTAAGTGTCCAAATTTGGATGTCTACAGACACTACTCGAATCAGATGGTAAACAATGGAAAACACTTGGAACTCGAAGATACAGATGGAAAAGGTACCAAAAGTATAAAGAATTGATCAAGTCAAAATGGAAAGTCACCTCCAAAATAGGAATGCAAGAGTGTCCATATTGTAAGTACTCCATCTCACAGAAATGCATGGGTAACCAGCCACTGCATCCACCTAGTACAAAGGAACAAATACTGTATACATCGCTCACTCCAACGCGAAACTAAGGAAGCAATAGCACCAATAGTAGAAACCCCCCCATAATGCTGACAAGGGAAAGTTATGATAGGTACACAAAAAATGAATGCCTGAAAGTAGTGCATGAAGAGGAACCAAGAACATTTGAAGGTGCAATCATGAAAGTACAAGCAGATAGAAAGGATGTGAAAACAAAAAGTCACATACGCATGAGAAAGGTATGAAGGAAAAAAATGGTAAAAATCAACCACCATGGCACTTTATATCATAGTGCAAGTATGAAAAGGCACAAAGTGATGTGCAATAATCTCAATACTACACATACAAAGCTAAGGCACTTTATCTCAGTGCGTTTACAGATGATAAATACATGCAAGTGAGCCCATAAAGTCCAAAAAAAGACAACAGCTGAGAATAAGTATAAATTTGGAAAAAACCAAAAATAAAATGTATAAACCACCTACACCACTGTGAATATCTTGGAAATATCTTTCCAATGATATCTCGTTTGCCCATTTTCGACATCGTATGCAAAAGTTATGCCGAAAACATTGAAGGCGACTCTTGAAAAGAAGATCTGAATTTTACTAGAAATAACAGGGACCTAAGAAAAAATCTCCAAACAATACTTGCACCACTAGAAAGTACTCTGAGTCCTCTTTCCGACGATATCTTGTTTGCTCGATTTCGTCATCGTGGGAAAAAGTTATGGCCTCCAGAAGAGAAAACTCCCAAAGTGCAAAAACAACTAGTCACAACATTAAATTTGACGACTAAACAACCATCACAACAAAACTCTGAGCTTAAAATTGACGACCAAATGACCATCACAACTTTTGCACAATTTGGCTTATTTTGAAAAAAAACAATAAAACAAATTTACAATGTACATATTTTTTTTGTTAAAAAAAAATATATATTAAAAAAAACTTTTATTTTTTTTAAAAATCATAAAAAAAAATTGGTTGGCCCCTGTGTAGGATTGCGCAGGTCATACCTGTGTAAACCATACCTACGCAGGTCTGCACAAGTCCTTTTTAAAGCTCTTTTTTTGTTTTAAAAAATTTTAACTAAAGCTTTTTTTCAAAAGTTTTTCTAAAAAAAATTACATTAAAAAAAAAACCTACAGATTTTTTTATGAAAAAAAATTAATTAATTTTTTTTTCAATTTTTTTTTACCTTGTAAAGCGTGCAGAAGGTCGTATGGACTTGCATAGCAATTTTTTTTTGCCTCAGAGGTCAACTACTCATATTTCGACAATTTGGCAAATGATCTTAGGGTTTTTGGGCCTTATGAGCATGATGGTGATGTCTGTTTAGGCTCAAAATGCACCAAAAATACATCTACACTTCAGATTTGGAGACAAAGCACCTTCTTCAAAACCTTGTAGATCTGGCGTCTAGAGTCTAAATCAAGCGAAACAAAAGCCAAATTTGACTTTCTCGACAACTCTGAATCCAACGATGAGGTCCTTTTTACACAAAAATGCTTCAAAAAATGACCACCTCCAAGATTCGCTAAAAAAGAAAAGGGGATTCAGATTTGAAGCCTGCAACCCTTGTTGAAGAAAAAAAATCTCATAAATCAAGAAGGGGTTTGCAGAATCCACGCTCTGATACCATGTTAGAATTGTGAAACAAGCACAAAACTATGAGCCACAAGATCAAACAACAAACAAGTACACCTTCCATGCAAGAGATTTGCAAACAAGAATTGATAAATTCATCAACAAGGAAAAGTTATAGAAGAAGCTTTCAAGAATATATGAAAGCCATGATATTTCTCGTGAATAATATCCAAGTGATATTTACAAAGAGGGTTGAATGCTTATAAGAGAAAATCCCTAAATGAGAAAGAGATCATATCATGACAAGTGTCAACATCACATGGGATGTGACATAATGATCTAATAATAACTCAACTAATAAAGCATTCCTAAGTTTAGCCAAAGTATGTGAGAATAAATTAGACTAATAATCAATTAAAGATTAATTAATTATTAGCTATTGTATGATAACTCTTACAAATTTATAGCTTTGACTGCATAAAGATGCATTTATGTTTTAAATTTAAAAATGACATAAATTAGTGAAATGTAGAAATCTTGATGAAGTTTATGCTTGTATTTATTTAAAAAAAATAAATTGGTTTGATATATTATTCTATAAATATAAGAGCATATTTGAATTGTTGAAAAATTTAGAAAAAAATGAGGTTGATGGGACACCACCAAAAAAAAGCACACATTTTTTTTCCTTATTTTTCCCCCTAGATAACTAACATTAATATCTAGTGCATGGAAAAAATAAATTCTCGATGATTTTTTTTGTAATAACATTTTAAAGTCAAACTTACTAGAACATCATAGTTTTCATGGGACTTCAACTTTTGCCTAATTTTTTTATTATTTAAAAAACAAATTATACCCCAAATTGAAGAGGATTCTATCTTCTAATGCATCATTTTTTAACATTTTTAGGTTTTCATGAAAGTACCCCTAACTTGAGAAGTTCAAAGTTGAAGTTGAAGTTTGTTATGTACCTAGGGATATGATATTATAATTCATTTAGGTGGACAAAGATGCTGACATGTGGCACACATCCATTAAGTTAGTTATATTGGGTAATGTGAATAAATTATGTAATTAATTATATCAGGAGTTGAGTAGCCTTTCATTAAGATTACCCCTCCATTGTATTATTAGGAGGGGATCTACATAAAGGAGGTGGTTATCATTGTGTGAAGTATGATATGGTATTTGGGATCTCTTGGAGATATAGCGTGGAGTGGCTTCTTTCATAAGAATTATTGAATGTTGTTACCCTACCTTAAGAGTTTACTCTATTTTTGCATATATTGGATATTAGGGAATCTTGTCCCACAAACATATCTTGTGTTGTGTGAAATCTATGTTAAATTCCATTATATTATTTCTATTATTATATGTGTGGACCATACCAAGTGATATCAAAGCATCAATTTGGGAAAAAGTAGATGAAATCCTAGCTTTTGAAAATTTTCCTATAATTTCTAGACAATTGCTAATATTTTTGTAATCTTTTTACTGAAGTTGGAGGATCATAGAAGGAAGATATGGTCCAAATTTTTTTTTATACCATTGATATTTATTAATTTATTGTAATTTTATGATTTTTCATAAATTCACTTTCTAGGCTGCAAATCAAGGTATTTTTCTAAAAAAAATTACATTTCTACAAAGCTCATCAAATTTAATTAAGCCAATTGCATCAGGTATTGTTTCGATCAAAGTTCGGTCAATTGGATTTAATAGAATGGTTATTTATTGAAATAATTTTTTTCTTAAATCCTAGTTTCCAATGGAGGTTCCTAATTTTGATAGAAGTGCAGATGCATTGGAATGGTGGTACAAATATCAAATATCTTATGGTAAACATATAGCATTGAAAATAAATTTGTGGTTCTTATTAAGAGGTGAACCTAGCACATGGTATTTATCATTATTTAAAGATATTTCTTCTTTTGGATGAACTAGAACAAGCTTTCTTAAATAGATGGGCTCCTAAAGAATACAAAGGAAGAATATGATGAGGAATAAAATGAAGAAGAGGAAGAAGAGGACCATGGAAATAAATAAGAAGAGGAAGAAGAAAAAGAAGATAAGGATGAAGAGAAATAAGAAAAAGAAGATGGAGAAACTTAGAAGAAGGAGATGATAAGAATACATGCACTTTAGCTCTAAGAAAGGAATATTCAATCCTTCAATTTCATGGATTCATTCAAAAGGAAAATGTTATTGTATCTATAAACCCTAACAACAAGTATAACTTCATCAATATGGAATTAACAAAAAAGTTACAAGTACAAGCAAAGAACATCAAAGAAAATCAAATATTTGGTATAAATATTAATTTTTTTGAAGATTTAAATCTTTCTATAGATAAATATGTTCTACATTCAAAATTTTATGCTTTGAATATGGATGGGTTGGATATAGAACCTATAGGAGCAATAAACATTAAATTACAAAAGAAGTTCATGATGCTTTGGTATAGAAGAAAGAAAGTTCCATTACAAGATATTACATATAATACAGTCCAAGGGAAAGTCAAGGAAGAGAAAGTTCAAGAATATCATAAAGATTGTAGTAGTGAATTAGAGGAAGAAAATGAGTTACAAGATATTGATAAAAAAGAGAAGACAAGTAATTATATTCAAGAGTCAATAAAAGAAGTGGTAATAAACGGTAAAGAATCAAAGATGGCTAGATAGTGACAACAAAGGGTGCAATATATAAGCATCTTAATCATTATGAGAGGAAATAATCATGGATGAATTATAGTAAAGGAATCAATAAGAAAAAATACTATGGACCCACATGGAATCAAAGAAACAATTACAACAATTAGTAGTATCATAGAAGTAATGGCTACTCATAGACGCAAAGGAGGAATTACTATGATAAATAAGAATCAAATGGGTGCAAAAAAATATGGCTCAAGGTTGGGAAATACTCGATGTCAATCAAAAGGAATAACAAGGATCAATTATGGATGATTATATGATTGGTCATAACATCATATTTGTAATAACTTGTGATAGTCATACTATTTGGATTCTTCTCATGTTTAAGGGATGAAACATGTCAGGGAGGGATGGCATGTTATGTGCCTAGGGATGTGATATTATAATACATTTAGGTGTGTGGAGATGCCAACATATGGCACATGTCCCTTAAGCTAGTTATTTTGGGCCATGTGAATAAATTGTGTAATTAATTATATCAAGAATTGAGTAGGCCTTGTAAGAGTTGATATAGAATTTTCTATACCATGCAAGATTTGGTTGAATATTGTAGCCACCCAATATCTAAGAACTTTTATGAAATTACAAGAGAGATCAACTACGAGAGAATAATTCTATTCTATAAAAGAATGCAAATGATAGATTACAATGGATTTACAAATGAGGACCCCTTGTTCATATAGCCAAGGTGAGACATAAGATTAGACAAGATCATGGTTTATTAATCCTATTACATTGAATCACAAGAAGGTTAAACTATGGAAACACAAGCATAATTAGAAGAAACAATAGATGAAGGAGATGGAATATCAACACATGTCTCTAGAATTGCAAAACGAATGAAAGAATACCAAGATTCAAATGACTATGTCAAATTTCCTCAAAAGTGTCCACACTAGATGCTTGAATGTGAACATCATCCAAAGGAACAATAGGATAAAAATGTGAGGTGTAGACATGAGATTGATGATAAACCTCCCCAAGTGTAACTATATCCTTGCTATGTGAGTCCTAAATTATACAAAATATGGTGTGAAATCAACACTCTTTCTTGCTCCACCATATGTGATCTAATAGATAAAAAGGATATTGGTTGACAATCAAGGCACATAAAGAATATTAAATGCCCCATCATTTGGATTTCAATAGATCACTTCCCAAGAACACACATATATGTGTTGTTGGTCATTAAGATGTGTGGTGATGAACAAGACTCAAATGAAGAGAACATACTCTTTGATGAAGCCATATGATGTGAATCTCCTAAATCAAGTATCCACCTTTCTAACTCAGAAAATACAAATGCAAAAAGTGCTTGCCCCTTATGTCTCTCTAAATTTGATAAAGAAGAAGAGGATGATGAACCCCCTAATGTTGTTGAAGTAAAATTCATTTGGTTTTTCTTAAGAAGATGCTTCAACTCATTAATTTGTTTTGAATAATACTGATGTTCATCATGGCCTATTTCTTGCAATATGAACATTTAGGCTTCTCCTTCTTATATGATTCCCCTTGAGAGAGAGGATTCAAATTCTTTATGTAGCTTGTTATTTTTCTTCTTTTTAAGGATTCCATGATTCTTTATATATATTAGGCTCACTAGCCACCAATGTTTGTGGTTTAGAAGACTTGATTAGACCCATATGAATTAATTCTGCTTCCTCTTGGATTAGGATATTTGTAAAGCCATAAAAAATAGGATCAACATATGATGCTCCCATAGAAATATGATGGATATGAAAGCCAGAAAAAAACACTAAATAATTAGAGCCAAGCTTGGAAAACAAAATTAGAATCAATTATAAATCCTCCTTTTCAATATTGTAATATTTTAACTGTTTTCTTAATTGCTTAATCTTAGAGATGTAGTCTTGGATGTGGTCAAAACCTTTAGAATCAAGATTTATCAAGTCATTTCCAATCTCTATCCCCTAATCTTTTCAAGTTTACAATATAATTTTTTAGAAGTCTCTCAAGCCTCCTTAGGTGTTTTGCATGATTCAATATGTATCCAAGTGTTTTCTCATGATAAATCTTCCATTTTTTCAATTCTTTAGCATCAATAGATTGATGGGTTGTTTATTTTAGATGGCCTAGACAACCATTTCCCATAAGATAATTTCATACTTATTTTCTCCATGAAGCATAATTATATAGATTTAGGAGTTCAATTTGAGATTTCCCCATTGCATGAACACACAACTAGAAAAAGGAAGTAATTAACCATCACAAGATTACCCTCCTAAATTACTCAATCAAGAATCCCCCTAGAAATATACGATTGAACACTTTATTCTCAATATGATTATAGGTGCCACTTGCCAAAAAAATGAAGTGGACTTGATCTTAGTGCTCACAGATGCCAAATTTGGCCACAAACTCAAAGTACATTTTTTACACAAAATGAGATCAATTTATCACACAATTGCAAATTACATGAAACATTATGCACTTGAAAAAGCGCACCCAAAAATGTTATTGTACGAGTGAGAATGAAGTCTTGAAAGTTCCCAAAACAAGAATGACTCATCAACACCTGTGATAATATTCAATTTATGGAAACACTAGGCACCAAAATAAAAAAAATGATTGCACCAATATGAAGAGAATAAAATTCTACCCCAAATAAAATAAAAAAATTCTTGACAAAAGAAATTAGATGACAGTATTATATTTGAAAGTAGGGGTTTTCAAGCCTTTTGAGCATGATGTTAAGGTCAAATTTGACCCAAAATGTTTTTAAATGATGACTCCTTGATAGGTCTAGCAACAAACCTCCCTCTTCAAACCCTTGTAGATCTAGCCTCCAATGCCCAATTTTGACGAAACAAAAGGAAAAACTAACTTTTTTGAATCCTCTAAATTCAATGGTGAGCTCATCTCTACACCAACAAGCTAAAAAGTGAACCTGCAATACAAAGGCACAAAGAGGAAACCCCCAAATCTATTATTTATTTTAAGTTTTTAGATTCTCTACACCATCAATTGATGTAAGTGAAGAACATATTCAAATTTTCAAGATCTACCAAGATTTAAAACCTAGATCTCTCAATTAAGACTAATAAGAAGAAATCCCACAAGCTTTAATACCATGTAAGAGTTAAAAAAATAATTCTTTAAACCATGCAAGATTTGGTTGAAGATTTTAGCCACCCAAGATCTCAAAACTTCTATGAAAGCACAAGATAGAGCAACTATGAGAGAATAATTCTATTCTATCAAAGGATACAAATAATATTTTTCAATGGATTACAAATGAGGACCCCTTGGTTATATAGCCAAGGAGAGATATAAGATGAGGCATGATCATAGCAAGTATCTTAGACCTATGAAATAAGACAATAAACATTAAATTACCTAGGACACAAGAAGTAAATGACATAAGGCAAGATAAGATCTAATACCAATTAAGACTTCTAGAAACATTCCTAGGACCTAAGTAAACTTAACATGTGAATAAGACCTAATAGGTGAACTAGTTAGGTAAAACACCATATTCACACCAACATGCCTTCATTAGGATTACCCCTCCATTGTATTATTGGGATGAGGTTTACATAAAGGAGGTGATAATCATTGTAAGATATGTGTGAAGTATGATATGATATTTGGGATCTCCTGGAGATATAGTGTGGAGTGGATTCTTCCATAAGTATTGTACGGTGTTACCCTACCTCAAGGGTTTATTTTATTTCTGAATATATTGGATATTATGGCATCTTGGCCCACAAACATCTCTTGTGCTATGTGAGATCTATATTTTTTATATTATTTCCATTATATTATATGTGTAGATCATATCAGAGTGTTTGAATTTTCCCTAAAAGAGGGGTTAAACTACCCTATATGTAGTCACAAATATTTTTGAGTGAAAGGGTTCAACCAAATTTTTTTTGACTAAAGCACTTTTGATTGAAATGGTTTCACCCAAAACCTTACATATAAATTCAACTACAATTCAAATTATTACGAATGTCTATGTGCCACATATATGCCATGTAGTTTTGGGTGAAATTATTTCACTATAAACTATTTTTTCGGTCAAAAGTGACACATATTTGTGTTTTTACCCATGTAAGAATGGTAACTTGACTTCAATTATAAATTTAGGTTTAGTGCTATAGATGAGTGGGATGTGGTTCCAATGGGGGTACAAATTCCAGTGTGATATGCCCATAGGGTGGGATTAATATATAAGAGTTAGTCACAACCAACATCATTGATAATATTTTAAAGGATTTTGATGATGTTTTTGTTTAATGCATGAACTTGGCCATTGCCAAGTTGTGAGTAATAAGGGGTTAACTAGTTCTTGATATGGTATTGTGTGTATTTTTAATATATTTTCTATTATCAATAAAAAAAAATGATGTGGTGAAGGATGAACTTGGGTATTTCAATGCAAGTTGTGTAAGTGAGTGGAATGACTTCAACCCATTTGATTCCTATGTTTAGTAGTGGCAATAATAAGCTTATTAATATTAGAGGATGATGGTCTAATCTTGCTAATGAGGTTGAGGCCCCATGTATAAAAGATCCATAAAATGTTAATAGGTTGTATATCTTATTATGGTGCATGATTAAGATCACCATGCTTCTAAGAGGCCACATAGTTAGTTCACATATTGATAAGAATATGATTCTATTATCAATCAAAAATATCCTATACAAAGTAACCTTTTGACAAGGTCCATGCCATTGGCTAGCCTAATATGTGTCGAGAAATAGAAGAAAGGTGGCATCATAGCCCTATGATAGAGCATGTTGCCAAGGAGTATAAAGTGGGAAGCACATTAGATGAGAGATTTACATTGGTTGGATAATAGGTTAGGTGGGATGGTTTGGTTTGTAACGTAGGTGTATGTGTCACTATAACATGGGCTATTGGGACCAATGGTTCATAGAGAATTTTGGCTTTAGGGATGTGTAATGTACCCAACTCAAATCATGAGGATTAGCAACACATTGGCTATCCTTTTCATGGATTAACCAAGTGGAAGAGGTTGTAGAGAATTATTGGGTAAGTATGGAGTCTCTGGATTGTATTATATTCTATTCTTAAGTTGCGTGCACACTATTTTATAAAACTTAAGTAAACTTAAGTCATTTTAAGTTGTGGACACATATTTTTAGGAAACTTAAGTAACTCCTAGCCAAAATACTTAAGTTGTCCCTCTTTTTATGTACTTTAAGTGAATTAAAAAAGCATGTGATTGAAAAGAAAATGGAGTGTATGTTTTTTAGGAACTTATTGGTTTAGTTTTTAGGTTTTTGATTTGGATCATTGGATTAAGAGGTGGTGAATCAAGGGTTGAGATTAATGCATCTCTTTGGGAGATACTATATAACTCTGTAGGGGGTATTTTAAAGCTCATTATGTTGTGAGTTTTATGTTTATTGTTGTTACAACTTGGTTTAAGGTCTAAAAACCTTGAGTATCCCTGGTTTCAAAGAGACATATGAGATACAAGGGTGTGTTTTGGTGGAAGAGTTTTGGTTTGTGAAACCCCAGAACATCATGTTTTTTGGGCTACAATTATTTATTAGGTTTGGAGGCTGATTTAGAGGTTAAATTCAGAGTTGAAGGTTTAGATTTGGTTCAACTATGACATGATATATTTATATTTTTTAGCATTCTTGAGGATAACAAAAAAGTGCAAGTAAATCAGATCTAGCACTACTTTGTCTTGGGATTTTGACTCCATAGTTGAGGGAAGCTAGGGTTTGAACAAAGACTGAGGTATTTTGTATCTAAAATTTGTATACTTTATTCTTCTTTATCTTAGAAAAATTAAAGAAAAACCATTGTGTTTCATTTCTGGAAATTTTGGGTAGAAATAAGATGATTCTTTGTACTTTTCATAAGTTCAATAATATTTAGACATTTATTTCTTTTAGAAAAAAAATTAGATCATTAATCTGACTATAAATGAGTTTGTTGTTTAAATTATAATATGCAAATTAAGTTTCAGATTTTTTTGTGCCCTAGTTTTGAAAATATTGTTATTTTTTATTATCCCTATTTAGGGATATTGCAAGATGTCATAGGTAGGGATGAAGAGTTGTTCCACAAGGAAGTGATATTCATGAATATCAAAAAACATATCTAGAGATATCCTATTGTAGTTATTGCATCAACAAAACAGGGGGATTTGCTCAAAAGCTAGGGCTAATAAGTATTGCTTGAAGCTATCCACCATGTGTTTATAGGGTACACATTTATCATAATTTTTAGAAACTCATCATTAACCTATTTAATGAATATATAAGAATTTTTGAAGACTTGGAGGTGCTAAATGTTCCATTAAACTACTAGTTTTAGACCAAACATAAGATATTCATATTTTGTAATTTTATTATGCAAGGGAATTTGATTTGGAATTCCTTGGGGAACAGCTCACCTTGATGAGTGATGATCAAAATACTTGCACGAAACCATGTGAGGTGAAAGATCCATCAAAGTACAAGGTTCATGGTTTTTGTGCCTTAGTACTAAATATGGATTCATCATGAAACTCTATTTCCAATGGTCGATTATCTAGAATTGGAGATTCTATTAGTTGATTAGTGATTATTTTCCCTTTGGTTAATTTTTTATTCACATTGTGTGCAAGTATTTTTACCCCCTCTAAATACAAGAAATAAACCCTAGCAAGAGATAAAAACCAAAGACAACACTCAAGATTGGGCTAAAGATAAAACTCAAACTTAAAAATAAAAATAAAATCAATTTTACCTTGTTAGAGCTTGATGAATTTGTTCACCCTTTTCGATGGCTTGATATGTGTGCTCTATATTGATTCTGGAAAAATAACAGCTTGTTGTAGCTTGATTTTGGTCACAAAATGGATGCAATATGGCTATGGTTACAAGGATTTGGCTATGGAGATTGAAAGATTGGGATGAATGTGATAGATAGTGGTTGAGAATGAAAAAATGGCTAAGTATTAGTCATTTAGCAAGGGAGATATCAATGGATGGTGGAAATTGAAAGAGGACAAGAGATCAAGGGTTGAGATCAAATATTGACCAAAGGAATTAAAAATTCATTTTTTAATGTGCATGGATGGGATAAAAGGAATTTAATATTCCTGGGAAAGAGAAAAGGAATTTAATATTCCTTGAGGGATGGGAGAGGAATTAAAAATTCCTCAAAAGGACCTTGGGAAGATAAAAAGGAATTAAAAATTCCTTGGGGGATGGGGAGAGTTGACCAAGGGGTTGATTAGGCTAGTTGATGAAGGATTAGAGGAAGGGTAGGTGCTAATGAGGATTAGGAGCCAACTTGCAAAAGTTGGAGGATGGGAGAGGAATTAAATAATGAGGATCATGGATTAGGGATGTGCACATCCCTAATGATGGGATTAGGAGGTGGATTAGGATTAGGTGTAGATTATGGGGGATGGGAGATAAATGGAATTAAATAAATGGATTATTTATTTAATTCCTTGGAGGAAAGGAATAAAGGGTAAATTATTTAATTATTTAACTAAATACCTTAGGGATTTAGAGGACTTTAGGGGTATTAATTAAATAATAGCAATATTACTTAATTAATGTAGATAAGAGGATATTTATATGAAAAAGGATAAATTTGACCAAATGCAAGTGACCAAAATTAGGTGTCTACATTTTTCCCCTCTTTGAGATGGTTTTATGAAGTAGCATCATTTCAAAGAAGATTAAAAGATAGCACCAAGAATAATATGGTTAGATTGGGGGAGATTCCCCCATCATTTGTAGGATTGACTAGGAAGAAACATGATAGGAGTGAAGATGAAGATTAGGGATTGAGGATTCCCCCTCGAGAGGACATGCAGGTTCAAGAGAACATGAGTGTGCTCTCAAAATGGATGAGATGATGCAAGGGTAGAGGATTAAGATGATGCAAAATGATGGATAACATACGGAATGGAAGGAGGAAGAGATAATCAAAGGAGAAGATGAGAAGTAAGCAAGAACAAATGGATTCAAGGAAAAATGTGATATTACCTAGAAGTGAAGCTACAAGCCAAAATGGATTGATGATGGATGGAGTGTTGTTGATGAGGGAATATTATATCAGGCAAAACAATGCAAAAGGATAGGGAAGGATTCATCCCAATGATGATGATGAGAGTGTTTTTGATGAGGGAAGGATACATCCCAAAACAACAAAAAGGATAGGGAAGGATACATCGTGATGATGATGATGAAAGTGTTGTTGATGAGGAAAGGATACACCCCAAAACAACACAAAAGGATAGGGAAGGATACATCCCGGTGATAAAGATGAGAGTGTTCTTGATGAGGGAATGATAATCCCAAAACAACACAAAATGATAGGGAATGATACATTCCGATGATGATGATGGTGATTGGATCAAGGCTTGTAGCAAGGCTGAGAATAAGACCAATGATATGATTAGATGATTTGTGCTAGATTGAATGGATTAGGATTGGATGGAGATGTGAGATTGTTGAAATGAAAGAAAATAATGGAAGAAAAGATGCTTAGAATAACAAATCTATATTATCCTAAGAATATTGAAGAGATGATGATATGATGAGGATGGAGGAAGTGGAGGGATGAAAATGAATATCATAAATAGATGAGGATAAGTGATAAAGGATGAATGGATGGGTGGATTTTCATAAATGAGAGGATGGGAGATGGGTAGATGAATGGATAGTAACCAAATCAAGAAATTTAATTGTTGTGTTATGCTACCATGTAATGAGAACTTAATTTGATATAGAATGAGATACTATGCACAAGGGTATGAGGAACCAAGGTGACTCTGTATCACATGCATGGGACTGACACAACAAACAAAAGGTTTGTCCAACATCCCAAAGTCACAGGGGCTTTGGTATGGCCAATGCTAGAAAACCACAAACACAAAGGATGCCCCAATGTAACACAAGATCACAAGGATCTTGATTGGTACTATGCAGGACAACCAAGAAGACAAGATCACACAAAAAATCAAGATATGACCCTATGTTTACCTGTCAAATTGCACAATGATATGATGGATCATGGTGACCCTAAGAAAAGGTATAATAGGAATCCAAAATGATAAAAAAATGCCAAAAACATCAAAACATCAAAATAAATTTCAAACATCCTTTGCCATAGGATCAAGAGGTGGATGGGATTGATGTGGCCTAATTCGAGGAAGGATACATCCTACTAAGACCAAAGATGGAGGGTAGATTATGTGATTGACATGACTCAAGATACTCGAAATCGATTGAACCTCATGATACTAATGGATTTTTCTTTTAGGAACCAGTTGAATAGGGACAAACCTGACAACACGAAACAACACCAAGACACACCCTAAGGATAGACCTAGGGTCTTGAGCACTCATCAATTGATGGCCTTGCCTACGTGAAAGCGCAAAGACCTCGTAGTTTGATAAAAGGACTGACAACTGACCATGCATAATATTAGAAAGAGGACGATGGAGAAATCAATGGATGAAGAAGACTAACATGATAGGATAGAAAAATGCCCTGGGGGATGATCAAATGATTAGCCCTACCTACGTGAAAGCACAAGGGTAACGTAGTTCAACAAAAGACCAATGAAATACAATGGATAAAGGATGATGCGATGACCATGATAAGTAGATACAATGATGGAGTTGATACAATGAGATAAGATAGACCTAGTGGATAGGATGGTGGTGATCATGTGTAGCTCAGGAATGGGATAGTTATCCAAATCATCAAAAGATGAATTGGGAGGATGATATGATGGATGGATGAGTGATGAAAAGTGATAGGAGATTTGAAAGATGTGTGAAAGAGGTGGGAGTGATGATAGTGAGAGGGATGACATCGAGTTGAATGGGGGAAGCCTATAGCTAGATACCAATGACAAGGGATTATGAGATGGAATGAAGATAGGGATGAATAGATAAGGAGACAAGGGTGGGGATGGAAGGGATGATATGATGGGTGGAGAGGAAGATAAGGATGGGGAGATGAACAGGATTTTCTCTTGGATGTGTTGGGAATAGGATGCCATTTAATTGTAATCCTAAACATATTTCATGTGTCTCCTAAGTCCTTGGAAAGTGTTCCCCAACACTAGGATTAGAACAAGATTAAATTTGAATGAAATAAACATGTAAATTGACATTTTTAATTAATTCTAAATGATAGGAACATGTGGGGATGCCTAAGAAGAGTTACTACAAAATAGGAGCACATGGGGCACCCACATGGAAGGTGGAACCCACCTTGAGTTAATTTAACTGTTTGGAGAAAAAGATAACACTTCAGTAATGCATGCAAAGATCCTAAAATTTAGGGATTGATGTTTACATTCATGGAGTTTAGTTTAGTTTAGTTCATATTAGTTCAATTCAATTCAATTCAATTTAGTTTTGTGTGAACCCTTTTCCTAGTACCTGCAAAACAACATGAATAAATGAGTTAGACAAGGATTTGCAAGCTAAAACAAGGATTCCCCATGAAATCCATTTGAAAATTCAAAATAGGAAAGAAAATAAGCAAGAACACAATAAAATTGATAAAAACTAGATTAAATCCTAATTTAAATAGCAAACACTTGATCCCATGGGGGAATTGGTGCCAATTTGATGTGAAAATTGGCCCTTTCCCAATTCCTATGATGCAAGATTCGAATGTTGAAGATGATGTTTGATCCACTTTTGATGACAAGATGAGAACTCCAAGCCAAATCTGCAAAAATCCTAGCTAGGAATTCAAATGATGGATGGAAATGGCTAAGTATTTTAGCATGGTAACTTTGCTTGGATTGTGGATGATAAAATGAGGAGAGGAGCTCTTCATTTATAGGATTGCAAGATGGATGAATGCCCAAATTTGAGCAATGTGGGACTAACATTCATCCAATGATATGGTGCCACTTGTCAAGCCATGAATGGATGATGGTTGTGCAAGATTTGGGGTTTGTGCCAATAAATGCCAATATTTGAAATTCAAATTTGTTGAAATGACATGTAAGAGGGAAGGAAAATGCAATAAATGCCACTTGGCTCAAGGCAAAGGACATGTAAGAGGTTTTAAATGCCTTGTTGGATGTACACGTTGACTTGGAATTTTTGAATTCAAATTGAGAGAATATTCCAAAAGATGCCATGTGAGGAAAATAGAGATTTAATAAATCAATTAAATCTATTTTCATGCAAGCTGCAAAATCTAGAGGATGGGACATGATAAGAGATTAAATTAATCAAGGGTCATTAATTAATAGGAGATTAGAACTTATTTGACTTAGATTTATGGATTTATTTAAATGAAAAGAGAGGAATATGTTAAAGGCTAATTAATAAAGATTTTAATTTATTTAATTAAAAGGATGGTGTTAGATTAAATCAAATGAGGTTTTAATTTATTTAATGTAATGGACAGATTTAGAGATTTAATCAAATAAATTGATTATTTAATTAAATAGGGATAATTAGATCAGATGGATTGATTTAATTAACAGGAGATTGACTTAATTAGATAAAATGATTTATTTAATTAAGAGACAAATATTGATGAATTTAATCAGATAAGGGAATTTGATTAAATGGTTAGACTGAGGAATGATTTAGGAAGAAACGATGTTAGTAAGTCGGGATCAGGTGCATGATGTCAATCAGTATATTTTTGATGTCTACAAGTTCAATTCAATTCAGTTCAGTTCAGTTCAGTTATCTTCAGTTGCATGTAGCTAGTTTGAGTTGCATGTTAGTTGACTTCAGTTGACTTGAATTGCATTGTAATGACTTGAGTTGTATGCCAAATAATAGGTGACTACTTTCAGTTAACAGGGGATGATCAATCATGCATGATATTTGCATGAATGGTGGAGAGATATGTTTCAATTAACAGAGATTGAATTGGACCCACCTTGGGCGCTGAAGTTGGCATCTTGGAGTTAACACTTTTGCATGATAAGATATTTCATAAGGTTGAGTTAAGTGGGCTCATTCTTGGGTGCCAAATTTGAGGAGAAGCTTACAAGATATCTTTGTAATCAATGTTGAGTTATGACTTCAGTTTTGGATGCCAAAATTGATGGACTTGGTTTAACATTGTTTTTCATGGAAGAACTCTACTTGCAAAGAATGGGCATAGGTTTTGTGAGATGAGCTTTGTGATTTGTAATTGTAAGCTCTTTGGAGTTTACAAGGCTCATTATTGTCTATTTATTGCAACAAGTTGAAGAGAGTTTTATCATATTTTATTGTGGGTTGTGAAGAAGAATTGTATAAGGAAAAGAAGCATCTCAAGCAAGGATTGATAAAGAATTATTGTAATGTTGTTCTAAGGTTAATTAATACAAGCACTATTGATTCTGGTGGTGGATTTTTTTCCCGAAATGGTTTCTCCATGGTATATGATGTGTCACTTCTTCTGCTCTTATTCTTCTACAATCTTCTATCTACTTCTACAAATGGTAAAATGAATCTAAACAGATAATCATCCAAAAAGAATCTGTAACAAATAACACTTATTTAGATCTGTAATCTCATAGTTTTACAAAGTATTAAGCTACATAATTACCTCCATTTTTCAACATTTGGTATCAGAGCTAATGGTTGGGTAGAGTTTGGGACACCTTTCTCTTAAAAGTTTGAAGGTTTTTTGGTTGTAGTAGGAACTTTTACTATTGCGTTATTGCTGATTTTGGAAAATAAGTTTGTTGCAATGATTTTTAATTCTCGTTTAGATATTGAAAGATTCTATGGATCTAATTATGAGATGTGGAAACTATAAATGGAGGATCTCCTTGAAGAGAGAGATAAGTGTTTAGTTGTTGGTAATAAGACAAAGTCACCTACAACGATGTTAAATGAGGATTGGGCTAAGCTTGATAAGAAGGAAAAAAGGACCAGAAGATTATGTCTTGCTAATGTTGTTCTCCTGAATGTTTCAGAAGAAACTACTTCATATAAATCGTGGAAGATAATAGGTGATATTTATCAAGCTAAAAGTATTACTAATAAGTTGTATATGAAAAGATAGTTGTATTCTTTAAAGATGAAATATGGTGATTCTATTGAAAATCATTTTAATTCTTTTAAGTTGATTCTAAGACAGTTAGCATCTACAGATGTAAAGCTTGAAGATGAAGATAAATACATTTTTTTACTTTGTTCTTTACCAGAATCTTGGGAAAATATAATTATTGTTATTAGTGGTAGTGGTGCAGATCCAAAGATGGACAATATAATTCCTACTCTCCTATCATAGGAGATGAGGAGGAAGTCTAAAAAGGAAATCCAAGATGTCTTTTCTACAAAAGGTAGGCCTGAGAGAAAGGAACCTAAGGGAGACAAGGAAGGAAAGGGTAAGTCTGAAGGATGGAGTAAGGTTAAGTGTTGGAATTGTGGAAAATTGGGACATGTGAAGAAGGATTGTAAGAATAAGAAAATGAGTTATGATTCTTCTACAGAGGAATTCTCAGATGACAGTAATCATGCATTGATCATTTCATGTAAAAATTTTATTGATGACTCTTTTCTTGATGTTAAAGAGTGATATTCATGATGTGGATGGTAGTCATGATTCCATGTGTAGCTCGGACCACATTTTAGTGGGAGTTGTTGGCAGTGACATGGATGCATCATTGGTAAGGTTATCCTCATGTGATTGGGATATGTTTTTTCCTGGTTTAGAGTGGTTGCTATTATGTCATGGTTTTCTCTTGATACACATTTAGAGTTTGGCATGGTACTTGTTTTGTTGAAACTAGGATGTTTATGTATGCTATGATGCATGTGATCTCCTTAAGGAGATGGTTAGATCATGTTGTCATGTTTATGTTCCTGATTCATGATTGGAGCTTTGTCATTGATCTTGTGTAGTTCTCTTAAGTATTGGGTACATTAATCATTTGCTTGATTACTTCATGATAGTGCTATGTTGCATTTGTAGTTTGAAATGTATTGGTTGGTTATAGGTCCTCATGGATAATTGGAGAAATAGGTGAGGCTTGAGTTCTCTTATGGTAAGAGATATATGCTGGAATGGTTACTTGTAAGAAAATATTTTTCAATAGTAAAGATTGAGAAGCCTACACCTTGGTTGGATGTGATTTCAACACACTCGGCGGTTTCACATGCCTCCAAAGAGGTAGTTTGGTTACAGAGACTTGGGAAAGGTATTGGTTTTAATTACAAGTTAAACTTGAATGTGATAGTTAGAATGCTATTTGTTTAGCCAAAATTCCTATGTATCATGCTCGTATGAAGAATGTTGATGTTCAGTATCACTTTATGCGAGAAATGGTTGAGAGTGGGAAGGTATTAATTGGGAAAGTTGACACTTTGATTAATGCTACAAATTATCTTACGAAACCAGTTCCTACAGATAAACTCTCCTGGTTTTGAGTATTAATCATTTTCTTGGAGCTTCATGATTATGTAGGTTGCATTTGAAGTTGGCATGGATTGATTAGTTGGTGTAGGAAGGCCATTGGCCTTGAGTCCTATACTTGATTTATAATAATGATTCCTTGTTTAGAATAAATGCAATGTATAATGTCAAGTGGGAGAATGTTGGGAATAGGATGCCATTTAATTGCAATCTTAAACATATTTCATATATCTCCTAAGTCCTTGGAAATTGTTCCCCAACACCAGGATTAGAAATAGATTAAATTCGAATGAAATGAACATGTAAATTGGAATTTGTAATTAATTCTAAATGATAAGAACATGTGGGGATGCCCAAGAAGAGTTCCTACAAAATAGGAGCACATGGGGCACCCATATGGAAGGTGGAACCCACCTTGAGTTAAGTTAACTATTTGGAGAAAAAGATAACACTTTAGTAATGCATGTAAAGATCCTAGAAGTTAGGGATTGATGTTTACATGCATGGAGTTTAGTATAGTTCAGTTTAGTCTAGAATCAGTTTAGTTTAGTTTAGTTCAGTTATGGTTTAGTTATATTTAGTTGCATGTAGTTAGTTTGAGTTTCATGTTATTTTAAGTTAGTTGACGTGAATTGCATGCTAATGACTTGAGTTTCATGACAGATAACATGTTACTACTTTCAGTTAATAGGGGATGAAAAATCTTGCATGATATTCACATGAATGGTGGAGAGATATGTTTTAGTTAATAGAGATTGACTTGGACCCACCTTGGGAACTCAAGTTGGCATCTTGGAGTTAACACTTTTGCATGATAAGGTATTTTATAAGGCTGAGTTAAGTGGGCCCATTCTTGGGTGCCAACTTTGAGGAGAAGCTTACAAGATATCTTTGTAATCAACATTGAGTTATGACTTTAGTTCTGGATTCCCAAATTGATGAACTTGATTTGACATTGTTTTTCACAGAAGAACTCTACTTGCAAAGAATGGGTGTAGGTTTTGTGAGATAAGCTTTGTGCTTTGTAACTGTAAACTCTTTGGAGTTTACAATGCTCATTATTGTCTATTTATTGCAACAAGTTGAAGAGTGTTTTATCGTGTATTTTATTGCAGATTGTGAAGAAGAATTGTTGAAGGCAAAATAAGCATCTCAAGCAAGGATTGATAAATAATTATTGTAATCTTGTTATAAGGTTAAATAATACAAGCACTATTGATTTTGGTGGTGGAGTTTTTTCCTGAAAGGGTTTCTCCATAGTATATGTTTTGGCACTTCTATCTTTTAGTCTTATTTTTCTACAATCTTTTGTCTACTTCTACAAATGGTAAAATGAATCCAAATAGATAATCATCCACAAAGAATATGTAACAAAGAACACTTATTTATATCTACAATCTCATAGTTTTACAAAGTATTAGGCTACATAATTACCTCCATTTTTCAACAGGATGGATAGGGATATAAGGATGGGAAGATGAAAGGGATTGTTTGGATGGGTAGGGATATAAGGATGGGGAGATGGAAGGGATTTTTTGAATGAGTAGGGAGATAAGGATGGGGATATGGAAGGGATTTTTGGATAGGTGGATGGGAAGATAATGATGGGGAAGATGGAGGGATTTTTGGATAAATAGGAAGATAAGAATGGGGAGATGGAAGGGATGATAGGATTGATGAATGTTGTATCCAAGGACTATGCCACAAAGAAGGAGATGTCCCACTCTAGATATTTCATGTGTGATGAGGCAAGAGGGATGACATATAGGAGGATGGGTGAATAAGGGAGTGAGATGGATATGGATAGGATATAGGGATAAGGAAGGGAGATGGATGTGGATAGGATGCATCAATAAGGAAGGAATATTGGTGGTAGCATGATGAGTGGACAAGGAATATGATGGTGTATGGATGAAGGGGATGTATTCCAAGAGGTTTCCAAGGCATGTATTATATGTTTTCCCCTATCTATAGCAAGATCACAAGGAGGATGGAGGGATTGGGATAAATAGGAAATGATAAGTAGGATGTGTAAGATAGGTGGGATGGAGGAGATGGGTGAAGAGGATGCATAGCATGAAGTTTCCCCCAAGTGTGGATATAAAATAGATGGGGGATTTAAATATGATGCCTATTGCTAGGTTTTCATCATGGTACTTATCCAAAGAACTTGTTTACCAACTTTTCACCATTAGACGAATTATTTCTCTCCCTATTTTTTTGGATAGTATGTGGATGGAGATGGATAGGGATATGGATGTGGATAAATGGATTCATAATATATGTGATAAGGGAATGGAGAAAGGACTCAAGCATCAAGTTCCATATGAGGTAATATGAGCCCATGTTTAAACTGACTATTCAATTTTGGTACAACCTTGTTAGGATGGATGGATTATGCAAGGGAATGGATTAAAGGGATTGGATGAGAGAGAGATGTGGGATAACAGATGGGTTGTTGGAAATTGTATGGATAGAATGATGGGGTGGACATGTGATGGAGGAATGTTTTTAGGACCAACATTGGTGCATATGGTGAGGGATGTGAAATGATAGGAGGATTAATGGATGGAGAATGTGGGGATAATGGAGGAGTTAGGATAGTGAATTTTGGGACATAAGGACCCAAAATAGATTTAGGAGATGGAGGATGTGCATGATTAGCTATTGGATTAGCAACTTTGGATGTTGTTGTGGATTTTTTAGTTGAATTCATTGCATGATTTTTCTTTGGGATCCACATAGTTTTGATTTTTACTTTGGTGGGCCTTTGTGGCCTCTGGATTTGATTTGGATTTTGGATTGGATTTTTATTTTCTTCAACATTTATTTTTAAGGGGACATGGGGAGATTTAGAATGTTTGGGGTTATGTATTTGTACTTTGGCATCCAAAGTGCTTCTAATAACAATTGGTTTGGTATGAGGAGATGAATGAGATGGAGGAGACATGAGTGGAATGGTAGAGGTATGATTTTGGAGTTGATTTGTGGATGTAGGATGTGTAGGTATGTGCATTTGTTAATCTTGATTAGGGAATATGAGAGTGGGATGTTTATGCTAGGTGCTATGGATAGGTGATTGATGGATATACAGACCTAAAATGGATGTAGCATATGGAGGATGTGTGATGGTGGATGGGGGGACATAAGGACCCAATATGGATTTGGAGGAAAAAGGAGGAATATGAATGGTTGTTTTGAGGTGATATGATTGAGGAGGAATGGAGACACACAGTAGAGTGAGTGATGGGAAGAGCTTATTGTTCTTTTGGAAGAGGCTCACTTAGGATGTATGGAGATTGTACCAACATTTTTTGATTGTGAGTATTGAGATATATATCCAAGACCTTGTGTACAAGAATTTTCTTTGACATGGATGAGATCTAAAATACCTTGCTCATGAAGGCCTAAGCCTTTTCCTTGATAGTTCATAGTCTTAGCATTCGATCTATGGTAGGATGCTTATTATTTTGGAAAAATGATGCAAGTCCATTATTAGATGGAGGAGGATGGGTGGTATATATGCTTTAATCTTCATCTATAAAAAAACCACCATGGATGAATGTAAGAGTACCAAGGGGGTATAAAATTCATGTTGGGATGGCTTGGTTAGGTGGCGATGAAGGACCGTGAGATGGAGATGATGGGATGTGAAGATATTGACTTGGAGGAGGAGGTGATAAGGAATCATGGGATGGTTTAGGTGTAATGGTAGGATCTTGATTTTGGGTAGTGAGTGATAAGGGATCATGAGATGGAGTGATTGGTTCTTGAGAGACAAGGGGATCATGGGATGAAGTGGGTGAGGGGCTATGATCTTGAGGTGGAGTAGACGAGATAGAAAAATCTTGATGTGGTTGAGGAGAGGGATCATGAGATGGAGTAGATGGGATGGTAGCATCTTGAGATGGAGTGGATGAGATGGTAGGATCTTGATGTGGATGAGGGGATATGTTGGTATGATTTAGATAAAGCTCTTGGCATGTTTCAACTTGTGTGGGTGGCTTGATTACAAAGGAGTGTCAGACGGTCTCCTAGAATGGGGGAGATGGAAGGATGGAGGGTTCATGAAGTTCAAGGGAGTGGATTTTGGTGATACTAGGACTAGGAGGAGTGGATTGGATTTGGGTGTCTTCAACAGGTTTGACAGTTCTAGGAATAGAAGATGGGGAATCAATGGACTTAATGAGTTTGAAGGTTTCAATAGTTTGGATGATGTTACGAGTGGGAATGAGAGTGATAGGTGTGCAATGGAGAAGGGCCTCATCACTAATGATTTTGGATGATGGATTGGGATGGCATGGCTACATGACATCAAGATGTGGATTTGTGGATGTCTTTTTCATAAGTCCTTAGATGACATTTGGAATGAATTACTTGCTTATTGTAGGCTTGGATGGTGTGGTGGGAGTAGATGAAGGATTATGAATGGGTAGAGGACTAGGATTTTGGATTTGTGGATTAAGACATGATGGAGTGGAAGATGGAGTGGAAGATGGAGTGTTATATGAGGATATGGATGGTGGATTAATGTTGGAGAAAGTTGATGGGGAATTAAGATAGGAATATTGGGATGAAGTATTAAAATAGGAAGACTGGGATGGTGGATTAGGACAAGAGGATGTGGGTGGTGGATTAGTATAGGAGGACATGGATGGGGGGTTAGGGTAGCAATATGTGGATGGTGGATTGATGTTAGAGAAAGTGGATGGGGAATTAAGGTAGGAATATTGGATGGTGGATTAAGGTAAGAAGATGTGGATGTTGGATTACAATGGGAAGATTGGGATGGTGGATTGAGGTAGGAAGATTGGGATAGGAAGATGTGGACGAAGGATTGATGTTGGAGAAAGTCGATGGAGAATTAAGGTAGGAATATTGGGATGGAGGATTGGGATAGGAGGATGTGGATATTGGATAAGAGAAAGATGTAGATGAAGGATATGATGAATATGTGTATGGGAAAGATATTGGATATCCCTTGTCAAAGGTAGCATAAGGATTGCTAGTGTGCATGGATGAAGGCATGATAGGATAAATTGGATGACTGATTGGATTTTGGATGACAGTTGGAGAAAGCTTACTAGAAATGGTAGCCTCAAAGAGATGTATTTCATACTCATCTTGGTCAACAAGACTTTCATTATCATCATCAACATAATTGGGATTTCCCTTGACCACTATTTTTGGTTGTGCAGGAGGCAAATAAGGATTCATGATGTTGGATTGGATGGATATGGATTGAAAGGATGGGAATAGATGATTAGAAGAAAAGAAAAGATGATGAAAAGATAAACGGAATGGATTAGAAGAACATGGAAGAAGGGATATTAAGATTTGTTTCGATATCAAAAGATCTTGGATGTGGATGGACTAAAGCTCAAATTGGGATGTAAATTAAGCTCATATTGGGATTCGATTTAAGCTTAGATTAGGATGGGATTTAAGCTCAAATTAGGATGATTGGAAGATATGATGGGATAGACTACTAGGTTCAAGAATGTAGCTAAAATAATGAGGATGACTATTGGATGGATAAAAGTGATCGTTTGGAGCTGGATATGAAAAGGAAAAATGATTGGGTTACAGTTTTGGACTTAGGAAGATGTAGGATAACTATGATGAGAAGGATTGACTCTCTGGATTTTGTACAGGGAAGCATATCCTCCTTTGTGTATAGCAAATTTGCCTCTCTATATTGGGGATTCACCTATCTATGGATATCACAGAATCACTCCTGTAGCTATCAAGATCGCATATTGGTAAATATGGGATGACCTATGCAAACTGACTATATGGAGAGGTGTGCAGGATCGCCCAAGAAAGAAGAAAAATCACCTATTAGGGAAGGACTTAGTTCAAAGTCATGATGATGCAATCGACTATACAAGGGACAAAATTGCCTATCTAGGGATATGTACGAACAGGGATGGTACAAACTCGATGCAAGTTTTCCCTTGTGGACAACAAGTTCACCTATTCTAAGGGGTGTATAGATGGAGGACTGTAAGACTCAAACATGAAACTACCTATGAGGAGGATGAGATTTCCTATTTAGGGAATAGGCAAACAAAGATGACATGGACCAGACACAGGATCGCCTAACTATGCAACAAGATCACCTATTCAGAAAATAGGCAGATGGGGATGACACAAACTAGACATGGGATTGCCCAAATGGGAAACAAGATCACCTATTCTAATGAAACATAAAGACTCAGATGACATGGATTGGACATAGACTCACCTAGGAGGATGGTAGAATCACATATTCAGGGAATAGGTGGATGCAAGGTTTCCTAACTAAGGGACCCACAAGAAAATTCACCCTTGACAAGGATAAGTTTGCCTAAAGGACGACTAGACTCCAACCCAAGATGTAGAATCACCCCTTTCAGGGTAGGATTGCTTGTCCACGATACAAGTTTTCCCTTGTAAGAAGAAAACTTGCCATTGGGGGCAGGGGCAGACTATGGCAAAGGACAAAAGCATGACAAACAACAAGCAATGGGCTGGACTAACTCAAACTGATGACAAGAACTAGTATGCACAAGAAGACACTCTAGGAAACACAATCCTAGAATTAATATTATGGGTTTGATAACTTGATGTAGGCCCACCCCTTGAGGGGACACCCCAAGGTAAATACTCTGTGATACCAAGGTGGTTCTTTGGATCACCCTTTCTTGCGAAGGTAGATAGCTAGCAATTCAGTGGCATAGGGTCATCAATAGACACCACAAGCTCACCTTCACTCTCTCTCTTAGAGACTATCATAGTCCACCATGAGGATTTCTATCTCAACCTAAGGTAGTACATGGTGAGTAACTTTGGGGTATGGCGCACATCCCCTGCACTACACCAAGCCACAATTGAAACATGGGTCTCCATCTAGGCCGAACAAGGCTATCTCATGCATCTTCAATACACCAAGAAGATGCATGAGGCCCAACCATGAACACCAGCCCATCACAAACATGGATTGGGAGCCCCAACGAGGTACTAGAAACTAAGACCAACCCTTCCCATCTTATCTAGGTATCACCCTAGCTTTAATGCTTCACTAGACACAATGTGAATGGATTAGGGTACAACTTTGGCTCTCCCCCCTTTATATACCCCGCTAGTAACACATGGTCGAGATCGTCCCCTAGGTGATGAAGTCCCAGGAAGGTCTCACTAAGGGAAGGAAATACTAGATGTTTTAGCTGGTCCACAGGCTCGCACGTAGCGCAAGGGGAGAGCTTACACACACTAGCACTTCTTGGGTAGACTAGACTGGACTGGAACAAGTTGCGATTTCTCATCACCCAGGATCACCGAAAGGTGCAAGGGGAGTGGATACATCAATAACTTGTTCCAAAACATAGCAAACACATTAATTGACCCTTTAATTAAGTCTACATGGGCCTAAATTAGTATGAAAAAGACACACACACAATCTAATCTAGGGGTCTTCAACCGATCATCTTGCAAAAAATGTGTTCATAATTTCACCTCTGATCTTCGTCAAATGCAGGACAAGTTGCAAAAATCATTGTTGAAATCTCACAATCATAGACAAACAAGTGAGCAGACTAGTACCCAAAACTTAAACCAAATGAAAGCTCAAATCGAGAAATTGTAGGTTCTAGATTACCTCAAATTCACCCTTGTGGAGGGAAGATTCACCTCTATAAAGGTTGTAGGATCACCTCTATAAGGTGTTGGCTCACCTGTTCATAGATTTGTCATTTGCAAACTTGCTCATTCACAAATTCACCCATTCACAAATTTTCCTATTCGCAAATTTGGCTATCCAGGTAGCAAGTTTGGCTATCTAGGTTGAGGGTTTGGCTATCCGTAGGATGAGCTATTTGGGTTACAGGATTGGCTATCCAAGTCAGAGGATTGGCTATCCAGGTGGCGAGTTTGGATATCTAGGTCGCGTGTTTGGGTATTTGGGTCACAGGATTGGCTAACCAAGTCACGTATTTGGCTATATGTAGGATTGGCTATCCGGGTGGTGGGTTTGGCTATTTGGGTTGTGTGTTTGACTATTCGGGTCATGCATTTGGCTATCTGCAGAATCACCTATCCATCTGCAAGTTCACCTATCCATCTACAGGTTTTCCTATTCGTCCACAAGTTCACTTATCCATTCATAGAATCACCGTTGTAAGTCAGGTGCTAGATAGGCGAGTGTGCAATCTCCCTTTCAAAGGATAAGTGGGTACACAATGTTAAACAGGTGTGTGACAACTGAGAGGGGGGGTGAATCAGTTGTCAAAAAATTCCAACTTAAAACTTTAACACTTATTAATTCCACAACCACACTATTCTGTTATTAAATATGAGCATGAAACATAAATAACAAAAAGTAAATCAACACAATGAACACCATATTTTTTACATGGAAAACCTAAGGAGGGAAAAACTGCGGTGAGGATTAACTCACAATATAAAGTAGTTTCAAACTAAGAATAAAAAGGTTCACTACCTTGAAAGGGCTCACTATACAGATACAAAAGCTCACTGCCTACAAAAAGATTCATAAAACAAAATTGGGCTTTATAGCCAAAATGAACTAAGAATAATGCACTTAACAAGTGCTCAGTTCTGATGATGCTCAATAGACTGACTTAACACACTTCATCATTTCCGCTCACTTTTGCATTCACTATTGCTTCATTGTTTGCATACACACACACACACACTTCAATATCTCTTCTAAAACTATCCAACATATGCATATATATACCCGATCTTCCACAAGCATCAATTAGGTTGGCCTAATTAGATGCACTTCATATTTACCAAAAAATACTAATTGTCAACTCCAAGAATTCACAAAATATTTGCAAAAAAAAATAATTCAAACATCCAACATGCTACACCATGTGAACATGGACCTAAGATAGGTCGCACATATATCCACATAGCAAAATTAATTCATTGTATCATTATTAACCCAAGAAGTCGGCCAAGAATAGACTTCAATGCAAAAAGCAACCAACAGAATAATGCCACAATGTTGTACGAGCACCAAAGCACATAATATTTTGAACATGCATGCCTTCAAAAACCATAAACAATTTCCCAAAACTGCAAACAGTAACTATCAACTACATGGGAATGTAGACTAGAATACTAGAGAGTGCAACTCAAATACCAATTTAGATACCAGACCAAAATACCAGATCAGGCACTAACTTAGACTTACATCCACAACATGATGACATCAATGGCAACACAAAACTATAGAGATAGTCATTCTTCATTTTTTCAACACACAATCACCTCTTTTATAGCTTATTTTCCCGTACAGTCAGGTGGATTCGCCCATTGGGCAGATTCACCTCTATAGCAAATAAAATATGAAACCTTCAAAATAGAAATAACATAAAATGTTAAGGACCCATGACGTGGGTCCCACGAGGCATGCCAAAAATGTGTGCAAGCATTTTTACTCCATCTAAAATGCAAGAAATAAACTCAAGCAAGAGATAAAAACCAAAGACAACACTGAAGATTGGGCTAAAGATGAAACTCAAACTTAAAAATGAAAATAAAATCAATTTTACCTTGTTTGAGCTTGATGAATTTGTTTAGCCTTATTGATGGTTTTTTATGTGTGCTTTGTATTGATTTCGGCAACATAATGGCTTGTTGTAGCTTGATTTTGGTCACAAACTGGATGCAAGATGGCTATGGTTACAAGGATTTGGCTATGGAGATTGAAAGATTGGGATGAATGTGATAGATTTTGGTTGAGAATGGTTGAGAATGTAAAAATGGCTAAGTGTTAGCCATTTAGCAAGGGAGATATCAATGGACGGTGGAGATTGAAAGAGGACAAGAGATCAAGGGTTGAGATTAAAGATTGACCAAAGGAATTAAAAAATCCTTTTTTTAGTGTGCATGGATGAGATAAAAGGAATTTAATATTCCTTGGGAAAGAAAAAACAAATTTAATATTCCTTGAGGGATGGGAGAGGAATTAAAAATTCCTCAAAAAGACTTTGGGAAGACAAAAAGGAATTAAAAATTCCTTGGGGGATGGGTAGAGTTGACCAAGGGGTTGGTTAGGCTATTTGATGAAGGATTAGAGGAAGGTTAGGTGGCTAATGATGATTAGGATCCAACTTACAAAAGTTGGAGGATGTGACACATCCTAATCATGGATTAGGATTGTGCACAACCCTAATGATGGGATTAGGAGGTGGATTAAGATTAGGTGTAGATTATGGAGGATGGGAGATAAAGGGAATTGAATAAATAGATTATTTATTTAATTCCTTGGAGGAAAGGAATAAAGGGTAAAGTATTTAATTATTTAACTAAACACCTTAGGGATTTAGAGGAATTTAGGGGTATTAATTAAATAATAACAATATTACTTGATTAATGTAGATAAGAGGATATTTAAAGATGAAAAAGGATAAATTTTACTAAATGCAAGTGACCAAATTTAGGTGTCTAGACACACATTTGATATCAAACTCATTTAGGATCATGATCCATTTTTTCATTCTACTTTTAAGAGCTACTTTAGATAATAGGTACTTGAGAGGATCCACTTTGGAAATGAGGTGGGTGGTGGCATTGAGTATGTAATAGTAAATATTTTCCAAGATAAATGGCACTGTAAGGCATGCTTTCTCCATGAGAGAGTAGTTAACCTCACATCCTACTAATGTTTTATTGAGATAATAAATGATATTTTCACATCCTTGATCAATATACTGCATTGAGGACACCCAAAATAATAATATGTGGCTGAGATGTATAGCAACAAAGGATTATAAAGAGTAGGTGCTATTAAGACTAGGAGATTAGAGAGATATTGCTTGATTTGAAAAAAATGCTAACTGATATAATTGATCCCATTCAAAATTGATATTTTTTTGAGTAGGTGTGTGAAAGGTTGACATTTTATTGATAACTGGGCAATAAATTGTTAAATATCTTGGATTTTTCCTTGCAGACTATGAAGTTATGCAAGATTCTAAGGAGGTGGAATTTCTATTATAACTAAATGATTTTGTTAGGATCCATTTCAATGCTACAATGAGAAACAATGAATCCTAGTAGATTAATTGATGTAACCTTGAAGACACACTTCTTGGGATTTAGTTAGACTTTGTATTATGTAAATCTCTAGAAAATATCCAACTCATCATCATAATATCGAATGAAAAATTTGGTTGAGTTTCAAAGTGACAAACTTCATTCTTTGCTTCATACATGGATTATCCATAATATGCAACATTTTCTTTTCCCTATGTAATTGAACTTCTTTCCCATGCAATGGGATGGTAGCATAAGATAGGTCCATTTGGATATTGTTATTATTTGATGCTACCCACTTCTTGGATAGTAACATACACCATTTAGATAAACAATCAACAATAATGATTTCCACTAACAAGTATTTTCCTCGACATGCAACAAGCTACACTTAAACATTTTTTACCACCCCAATTACATTTATCTCATAAGATTTCATGAAAAAAATTGTCATATGATTTAGATACTTGAAAGCCTAACTAGTTCACACTTCTAGAGGCATTGCTTTTCTAGATGCTTCAAAATATAACATACAATTATGTACCAAGTTACTTTTTACCAGCAAATATGTGTAAAATAGATCAACTACCTTCTAGTTGCTAGTAGACATAGTACCCAAAGAAATATCAAGAGCTTCTTAGATATTAGCTTCATGTGTACATTTTTGGGATCATCAATAATTTTACTAGGTTGACTAAAATTGGTTGGAGCATTAATATAAAGCAATGAAATTTATTTGTATTTAGAAATCCTAAGTAATTCCCTAATTGAAACTTGAACCTTTAGTTGACTTAATGCTTGAGGCATATTAATGGGCTTCTATGTTGGTAAGGGAGTAGAAAACTTGGAATGATAACAACATTATTGTTAGGGATAAAAGGCATTACTTACACCAACTTGCTTCATGATTGATGTGTTTTTAGCTTCCTTAATAGCCTTTTGTTTCTCATTTGTTGTTTCCTTAACTTAGTTTTGTTTAACATTAGATCTGGTCACCTTTGAATTCTCCATATTGTATATTAGAACATCAATATTATTTTGTTTAGGGACGTATTTCTTTTGTAGGGATGCATCTAGCATATGCATCATCTTCCTTGGTGGCAACTTTCTTGTTGTTCTGTTTGCACTTTTCTTAGCATTGTTATCCTTTTGTTTTCCTTTACCTATTGGTGCAAGTTACACATCTAGTACAATAACACCCCCAACTTGATCTTTTTCACCTACTTGCCAATTTCTTAATTGGTAATCACTTTAAAATTGTAACACATTTTTCAATGAGAGCTTTGATGTCTTCATTGGATGGTTATACTCTCTTGCACCATTGTTGCATCGATTCCTTATGCTAATTGACATCTCTAGTTGGTAGCTCATATTGAAATTGATCACTATCCTACTAAGATAATTCCTCTTCTTAATATGCATCTAGCTGGTCCATGTTATCACCTTTATTGTACTTAGGTGTACCATCTTCATCTTGAAATTCTTTTTCTTTTTCAAGTGTTGTAGCTATAACACGCTTTGATGGATAATGAGACAATTAACAATATAACACTAGAGTGAATCTTATTGAAGATTCACATGTACCTTTCTCAAGGGATCAAGGGTCTCTCTCTCATGGTATCCTTTGTTTTTTTAGGAACCATTTTCTTGTCATTTTTCTCATGTCTTTTAGAGCAATCATGATTTTAGGGTCAATTCCACAATCTTTGACCTTCATTGAAGTGAGTGGAAACATATCAGGAGGTATCCCCTTTTCATTTCTTGCAACCCTATATGAGAGATCCTTCATAGCCCCCATTATCTTATCAAGCTTTTCTTCAGCTATGATGGGCTTACTAGAAGTCGTTGCACTTGGCTTTTAAAGTTTAAATCAACTCTTTTAAGAGTATTATAATGAATTTGAATTGTAATAATAATTTATAATTATAGTAATTTTTTATTATTGTATATTAATGAATGTATATCAAGTTGTCCATGGGGTCTCAACTAAAATTAATGACACTAGAAGATCATATCCTTTATGCCCTTATTCTAGCACTAAATAATAATGTTGATGAACACCAATGATATTATACTTAAAGGGGGCCTTAGTATCCTTCCCAAATGAACTACAAAACTTGATTCACCTTGAACCATGCCATCAAAAAATTGATTAGTACTCCTATCAATAATGAGTTAAAAGGGGTTCCCTTGATAAATGTGACAAATTGTAAACCAACAACTACATACTTAGACTAACAACTCAAATGTGATTGACACAATTTGGACTAACATCAAATTGTATAGGGAAAACCACTAAGATTAAAATGAAAGAGACAAACAAAACCAAAAATTAGACAAACTACTTAAATCAAAAGTGCTCTAAAGAGCTCTTAACTCAGCTAATGCCCTAACCTACTCAATTGCTAAAGCAGATTTCTTCCTAACCATTCTCTGTTTTTAACTATCAATCTATACTTGAGTAGATATCGTATAGCTTTTATAAATCCTCAAAACTATAACCATTTCTCAGACTTCAATCCTCCATTATTCTTTTTCCCAAATATAAACCATCCATATAAAACTTATAACATTTACTTCCTTTTCATAACATTTATAATTCACACAAATTTAAACTTAAAAACTGAAAAATGACTCCAAGAATTGCATAAAACATGAACAACTATGTATAGCAACTCAAATGATATAATTGTAGGGGACATTTATACTTGTATCAACATGCTAAATTCACTTTATTAACAAATAACAATTAATGAAAATTCAAAAATATTATTGAATGAATTTAACATATTAATTACACTGAAGGCATGTCCTATATGAGTTCTACAAACTCATTTTTTCCATGAACAAATGAAAAGTGTCAAGAAGCCTGGCAAGGTGGTTAAATGCATCTCATTCATTCAGATTTTTTTGCTATATTTTCAGCTATTTTAGCCGCCTTTTATTGCTTTCCCCACCGCTATTGGTTTCCCCTCCTCCAAACTCTTCCTCGTTGCATGTTTCTCCACTGCCAAATGTGGTCTGCACACCACATGTTGTGTTTAGGGGTTTTTTTCATTTGCGTATTGGAAACTACAACCTTAATGATGTGGATCTTCATGGAATTTGGATAGGATATCCGCATATAGGGGAGAGGACCCAATAGTTGAGCATGTTTCAATAGTTGTGATAGTAGTTGTTTATATAATGCCTAATAGTTGTGATAGTAGTTGTTTATTCAATGTCCAATAGTTGTGACTTGACTACCCATAATTAAAAAAATGGTATTCCTTTGATCTAAAAAACAACCAATCATGTGATGCCACATCAACGCTCAACTACCCATGATGTGAATGCACAAGTATTGGTCTCACTTTTCTTTTGGGCCTTTTTGGACACCTTGACAAAAAGCATCTTGATGTGGCCTTGAAATGAAAGTTACAAGCAGAGGACTTGCCAAGTAAGCTGCTGTAAAGAATTGGGAGTGATTTGAAATTTCCATGTAGGATAATTAGAAACGCAAAGTTAGGGTGCACAACTACTGGATCCTCTCCCCTATACCAAGTGATTTGGCCATTATATAGCCAAAACAAAATAAAGCCTCAATATGGAGGGTCAGGGGTATACATATACGATACGTGAGTATTTTTTTTTCAAACATTTGCATTCGCAGACATAAGTTTAGTCCTTTTTACACGTTTTATTATTTATTTTCCACTTAGGCAAACACTTCCCACCCACTTTCTTTTACCTACATTTCCATTTTTAAAAATATGAATTATAAATTGTTTTAAAAAGAAATTATTTACAATGTCATATCTAAACCAAAATATATTTTAATAAATTGTAATATATTGTTTTTATTTATATTTTATATTTCTTTAATATACTTGTGAAATTATATTTTACTGGGATATTATATTTTATTAATATATATTATATATTAAATATTTATATAAATATTAATTATATTAATTATTTTATGTATATTTCAATTACTTTTATATAAAATTAATTATTTGATATATTTTTAAATAATATTTTATTTATTGCAAAATTATTTTTTACTTAAAATATTAAATATTTATTTATTATATATAAAAAATTATATGTTTTAGTTTATATTTTATAAAATATAAAATATAATATAATATATAATGAATTTATTTCATTTTAATTTTTTATATAATGTAAATTATTAGATATTTTTTTAAATAATATTAATTTTATTATAAAATATTTTTTATTAAAATATTATATATTGCATATTTATATATGTTATTTAATTATGTATTTATTTTACTTATAAACTTATATTATAATTATATTTATTATTTTATATTATATAAACTAATAATATAATATAATATGGAACATATATATTATATTTATTATCTTATATTATATAAACTAATAATATAATATAGAACATATATACATATATATATATTGATAATGGAACCTAATTACCTTCTTGATTAAGAAGTTATTTTTTTATCTCCCCTATATGTCTCTCTATCTCTACATCTCTCGCCCTTTCTCTTCCCATATATCTTTATCTCTCTCTTTCTCTTCCCATATATCTCTATCTCTCTCTTTCTCTTCCCATATATCTCTATCTCTCCCTCTACCTTCCCCTATTTCTCTCTCCATCTCTCCCTCTCTCCATCTCTATTTGTTTATCCACATCCCTCTCCTTCTCCACCTCCATCCACATACCTATCCATATCTTCTTCTTTATCTCTATATCCTTACCTCTCTCTTTCTCGCTCTTCCCCCATCTCTCCCTCCCTCTCTCTCATTCCCTCCATATTGCAAACATAAGGTGATCCTATTTATCTTCTTGATTTAGAGACTTTTTATTTTTAGTCGTATTTGGATCCCTGTAAGTGGATGCATAGTCCATTTGAAGCTCTCACTTCTCCATTGAGACCTTTCTTGAACAAACATCATTTCCTAAATGACCTACTAATTGACCTCATGTACTACAAAAATATATAAAAAAAAATAGCCCAATTTTTTCCTAATTGACCTTCCACACCTCTTTGGTGGCATACCCATTACACACCAAGGTGCAATTGCTAGTTATTATCAGTGTTCCATGGGGACGCGTCCCCCCAAAATTTTTGTTGTCCCCCTGTCCGGGATGTTTTGGGGACTTGGAGATGCTAGGGAGATGTCCCTCCGCTATCCCTCCATCGCCGCTGAGAATTGAGAAACATCTTAGAGATATGGGAGATGCTTGGGCATCTTTGAGACATCTCAAAGATGCCCAAGCATCCCTCAAGCATCTCAGAGATGCCCAGACATCTCCCACCCTGGGATGTTTTCAAAAGTCGTTTTTTAAAAAAATTATTTAATTTTTATTGGTATTTGTGCTTGGGGCCAAACCCTAAAGGCTTGTGGGACCCATCTCAAAGCCTCTAAATGAAATAAAAGTCTCTAATTGCTCAATTTTTTACTCACATATGCATTTGATATTTTGCAACAACTAGGTGAAGAAGAGGAAAACCAGTGAGAAGAGTCAGTGAAAGAGTGAGTTTGAGGTGTTGCAAGTGCAAGAGGGGTGAGAAGGAGAAAGAAGAAGAAGAGGAGGAGCATTCTACACCAATTTTGAAGGATTTTTCAAGCACAAAGTAGGGTTTTATGACTGTTTTTCGTAGTTTTTTCAATTTTTTTGTTTGTTTTGTTTTCCAAGGTTTTAGATTCATTTTGAAAATGTAGTTTGATGTTTGAAATGTGCATTGAAATGAAAATCAAAACATGAATATGTATTTGCAGCCACATGTCTATGAAATTATGATTAAAAAATTAATCATAATTTCATATACATGGCTGCAAGTACATATTCATATTTTTAATTTTCATTTCAAGGCTCATTGTTCTTTTTTTCATCTTTCCATCAAGATTCATCATTAAATTTTAAAATTTTATTTTCAAATTTGTTAAACTACGTTGAAACTAGGCACTTATAGAATTTATTTGTTTATTGTAGTGTCACGATGAGCTCTCATGACATCAACATGAGTGAGGATGAATTTCATTCACATAGTGATACTGATCTTGAATATGAACCCGAGGCTGAGGGGGATGACCATGGGGTTGGGCATGAAGTCCAAACTAGTTCCATGGCAAGTGAAGCAAGTACTTTAAATTTCCCTTCGGCACTATTGGAAAAGTATGCTAGGGGTCCTTTTGATCCCAATTCCCGTCTCAAACAATTTGCAAAAAAAATTTAAGTAGGCAACCACAAGGAGAAACATCTGGTGGCACAAGGAGGTGGAAATGCAACTTTTGTGGTGAGGGGTGGTATGAAAACATCACTAGAGTTAATGCACACCTTATTTTCATTAAAGGAAAAGGTGTGGGGATATGTCATTTTTTGATAAAACCAGAAAACTTGAAATTCAAAGTTGAAATAAATTACTTATGGGATTTTCCTGATGATACTCCAGCTACACCTGTGCCTACTACTTTGTCTCATAGGACACAACTTCAACATAGCCAACAATAGAGATCTAGCCATACTTTGTAGACGAGAGTAGGAGGGATTCCAAGTTATTCTTCTAGTGCCTATGCAGGAGGGGAGGGGGAAACTAGAATTGCAAAGTCAAACTCAAAGTAACCCCATTGCAAATTTGTTTAATGTACAACTCAAGGATGAGATAGATGATGCCACTGGAAAGTTCTTCTTTTCCAATGGCATCCCATTTCATGTTGCCCAGTCTCCTTATTTTAAGGATATGATATCGATGGTGGAAAAGGGAGGACCATCATATGTGCCACCAGGTGACAAAATTGAGGACCATGATCTTGGATAAGAACTATTCCAAGATCAATTTGTTGATGGAGAAGATGAAGGAGTGTTGGGTTAAGTCAGGATGCAGCATAGTCATGGATGGGTGGATGGACATTAGCCATCATCCACTCATTAACATCATGGTTACATGTACCAAGGGTGATCCCACAATAGTGGTTTACAATTTTTGGCCAAACTGGACACTAAAATTATTATTTTTAACTAAATCTTCATATTCGGGCACCTATACTGGCTAAACCGTGAAGAATTTGAAGATGATGCAAACTAAAGTCTCGTCACATTTTTTCTGTAGATTCTAAAATTATTTTTTTCATTTTTTTTTGAATTAGATTGCACTTCTTTTTCCATCTCCCACGAAAACTGATTTTTTTCAAAAAACAACATTTTTAAAAAGTGATGCACACCGTATAACGCATAAACTTTTTTCCGTGAAGGATAAAATTCTAATTCTTTTGAATTTAGATTTGTAACTTTGATATCTAGTGCTTCCACTTGGTTAGACATGTTTTTATTGAATATTTTTTCTTTAATCGAGTTTCGAAGTCAAACCAATTACAGTTTAGACATAGCGCGACCATATAATGCATAATTTTTTTTGTATATATCAATTTTTTTATTTATTTTTGTTGGATCAAGGACTTCAATATCTGGTGCACTCATATTTTTCAAACTTTTTTTTTGATAATCTGCTATTTTCCCACATATGCAGAAAATAGACCTTCATTTTCGATGAAAAGCCTCTGTTTAATAAAACTAAAACATATTAAAATTATATTCAATGGATAGCTCATTTTGAGGACTACCTGATTCCAATTGGGTTTGTGAAGGTTCATCCATTTTCATCGTCAACCCGAGCTCTGAAGTGCCAAAATTTAGGGTTTTTTTTGTGTCTCAGGGGGGGATGAGGAATAAGGGGGGTTCGAGCGAACCCCCTTTTATAAGGGGTTTTGTTGACTTTTTTGGCGGGAAAGCACTAAAAGGGTTCACTTGAACCCAGGTTCGTACGAACCCCTAAAATCAATTTTTTTGCCATGCATTCATTTTTTGTGAGTTTTCCTTCCTCACTTCAATTGTAAACCACTATTGTGGCTTCACCCACTGACGACCCATATTTTCTTAAGGCAGTTGATTGTTTAAGGCATCACAAAGATGTTGATTTTCAGTTTGAGGTTCTCAGGGATGCTATTAAGGAGGTTGGGCCACAAAATGTGGTCCAAGTTGTGACAGATGTTGCACATGTGTGCAAAGCTGCAAGGAGACTTGTTGAGGCTACTTATAGGCATATTTGGTGGACCCCATGTTGTGTGCATGCCATGAACAATGCACTCAAGGACATGGGAAAGATTGAATGGATTAAAGTAGTGGTTCATGATGCGAGAGATGTGCATATGTTTATTTGCAACCACCACACATCACATGCACTCTTCAGGACCTCGCTAAGAAGGAGTTCCTAAAACCTATTGATACGAGATATGCTTCCTATTTCATTCTCTTAGACATAATGATTGAGTTGCAAGAGGCACTGCAAATCATGGTCATGACAACAAATTGGAGTAGGTGGGCCGAGTCTAAGACAGAGAAGGGGAGGAGGGTGAAGGATACAGTGAAGAGCGATGTGTTATGGGTTGATGCAAAATATATTGTTGCCATCATTAAACCGATTTTCAAGGTTATCAGGTATGGGGATGCAGATGCACCTAGCCTTGGAGATGTGTATGAGTGCATTGATTCTATGCTTGATTAGATGAGGGATGTTGTGCGAAAGAGGGACCCTACATTAGCATTCTACCATGAGCATATTCAGCCAATCATTCACAGGAGATGGGAGAAGCTCAACACTCCCTTGCACATGGCAGCCTATGCACTTAATCCTAAGTGGTACTTGACTAGGCTTGGTAGAGTAACACCAATAGAGGATGCAGAGGTGAAGGCAGGGCTCTTCAGGTGTATTGAGAGGATGTATGATGATGTAGATGCCAGTGTGATTCACACTGAGTGGACCAAATTTTCCACTCTTAGAGGTTATTCAGATGCATCCAAGATGGATATGCGAACTATGGCGCATGATAACCCAATTTTTTGGTGGACTTGTCATGGATCAGGATATTTGTCTACCACTCTAGCCATCTGATTTTTATCTCAGGTTTCTAGTTCTTCAGCTGCTGAGAGGAACTGGTCTACATATAGCTTCATCCACTCTCTTAAGAGGAACAAACTTACCTCTAGGAGAGTAGAGAAGCTTGTGGTTGTACATAGTGCTTTGCGTCTCATTAACCGCAAATCACTTTTGTACAAAGAGAGTTTAGTAGCATGGTGGGATGTAGACCCAGAGGAGCCAGAACAAATTGATGAGGATGCTCCAATTTTGGCTTCAGATGTAGGGCTTGTTGGTGTTAGTTTGGTAGCACTTGATTGCGAAGATTCTAGCAGTTTGAGTGATGAGGAGTTTGGGGATGATTAGAGGCCTCCCTTCACTACATTTTTGCATTTTATACTTATTTTGATTATGATATCAATGTACTCATGCTACTCATTGTAATCAATTTTATCATTATGATTATGATATGATATTATGGTGTGACATATCATATTTTTGATATTCATATAATATAAATCTCAAATTTGACAATTTCATTTGTCAAATTTTAATATTTTATTTGATTACTAATAGTATTCAAGTATTCAAAATGTTAGTATTTGCAATTTTACTAATTTTCCAAAATTTAATTTGAAATGTTATTCTGAAACATCTTTTTATAACTAGTTACTCAAGTACCATATGTATATTATTGATGGTGTTTTTATGCGCTTCTCAACATAGGCAGTGTGTAGGTGCACTATCTCTCTTGAAAGACAATCTTCCACAATCAGATTGCAGAACACTATCCCAAGGTCTCTAATGTCAGGTCTTGATATTGCTTAGAATATCTCAGTTGTTTTATGTGATTTGTTGGAATCACAAGGCGGTCTTACAGATGAGTTACAAAGCATGGAAGTTGGGTTTGCAAATGCAGTTTCAAAGTGCTGAAAGTGAATGAACAGTGGTTGTCCACTCAAAACAGCAAGTTGAAACTCATCAAGTTCATCTGATTTAGCTTCATGGTGATGCTTTGGGTCCTACTCTAACCAAGGATTAAAAAAATAGCAAAATGAGAAGGGTTAAGAAAGCTATTCTAATCCTAAGCTATGAGTGAACAGTAACAATGGTGGCTACTAAAGTAGACAGACTTCCTAAACTAAGTTTTGCTTGACCAAGAGAAACCTACAGCTACACAAAACCAGTGCAATCTTCTAAGGACTATAGATTTTCACATCACATACACACATCATGTACATGCAATCGAACTAAGTTGCAGCAATAAAGGAAAGAGGCTCAGACTAGCTTTGCAAAGTGATTCATCATCAATGAACCACAAAAAGCATGAGCTAGAAGTTCATCAAATACTAAAATAGCAAACACCATCATCACTCCCATTCAAGAAACTAACACTAAAAATAACATGGAAGGTGAACCATGCATACATAAAGAGAAAACTCAAAAGGAACACCCATAAATCATGCAATGTTTCTTTCTATTGCTGCAGAATGTCTTTACATCAATTCTCCAACCCTTACAAATGAGGGGCAAGCCCCTATTTATAGTTTTCCAAAGCCCAAATGAATGGCTAGGATTTAATTTGCAATGAATAGTCCAGATTTGATTACATTAGGGTTTCACCTACCCCTCATTATTTAGCAATTTTAAAATACATTCCTTGTCTTTTCCCTGTTTTGTCATCTAGCGCCAGTTACTATAGCAATTTTGTCATTTAGCTGATTTCCCTATTCACTGTAGCTAAAACTGCCTGAAAGTTGTCTTTTGCTTGATGTGCTTGTAGTGTTCTTCCTTTGATCAAACGAATCCGTCGACGATTGGCATCAATGGATTGGTGGCCCCTGATTCGGGCAGAAAGCTCCTTAGAAATCATCATCATCTGGAAAAAGGTAGGACAACTCCCTCAATGGACCTTTTCGATAGACATACGGAAGGCTTCTTGACTCCTGCAAACACAAAGTGTCGTAAGTGCATTTATACATGAGTTAAGGAAAATGTCAGTCAAACCTACAAATTCCCTGTTAGATCTATCCATGCATCATCAAAATATCTTGATATTCATATTTGGAGCTCATTTGGACCATAAACATTAATGCGTGCTTCAAGGGTGCGAGCGCCAGAGGGCAGAAAGACGGCGGAAGAAAGCCAGAAGGCAGACAGCGGATGGAAGCCAAAATAGTCGGGAAGAAGGCGGGCTCCCGGATGTTCAAAACAGCTGGGAAGGAGGCGGGCTCCCAGATGTTCAAAACAGCCAAGGAGGGACAGACTCCCAAAAATGGCCATGGAGGGCCTGGGTTCCGGAGGGCGGGAAGGAGATGGCCGCCGGAAGTTCCAAAATAGCCACGGAGAGGCAGAGCCTCAGAAACGGCCATAGAGGGGCCAGAAGGGAGGTGGCCGCCAGAAGTTCCAAAACGGCCACGGAGAGGCGGAGCCCCGAAAACGGCCACAGAGGGGCCGTGCTCCGGAGGCCGGAAGGGAGGTGGCCTTCAGAAGTTCCAGAATAGCCATGGAGAGGCAGAGCCCTGGAAATGGCCACGGAGGGGCCGGGCTCTGGAGGCCGAGAAGGAGGTGGCCGTCGGAAGTTCCAAAATGGCCATGGAGAGGCGGAGCCCCAGAAACGGCCACGGAGGGGCCGAGCTCCGGAGGCCAGAAGGGAGGTGGTCGCCGGAAGTTCCAAAATGGCCACGGAGAGGCGGAGCCTCAGAAACGGCCACGGAGGGGCTGGGCTCCGGAGGCTAGAAGGGAGGTGGCCGTCGGAAGTTCCAAAATGGCCACGGAGAGGCAGAGCCCTGGAAATGGCCACGGAGGGGCCAGGCTCTGGAGGCTAGAAGGGAGGTGGCTGCCGAAAGTTCCAAAACGGCCAAAGGGGGACGAAGCTCTGAAACCATCGAAACTTAACCAAACTTTGACGAAACCTTGGCAGTTTATTTACCCACATTAAACACATCCTAGATCCAAAAAAGGGTGACCCCAAAGTAAAAAATGTGGAAATGGGAGTGACGGGGGTCCACAGATGTTTCCAAATAGCCAAGGAGGAAGGGAATTCCGGAGGGAAAGTTTCGAAACCATCAAAACTTAACCAAACATTGATGAAACCTTGGTAGTTCATTTACGTACTTCAAACACATCCTAGATCCAAAAAAAGGTGACCCCAAAGTTAAAAATGAGGAAACGGGAGCGATAGGGGTCCATAGATGTTTTCAAACAGCCAAGGAGAAAGGGAATTCCAGAGGGAAAGTTCTGAAACCATCGAAACTTAACCAAACTTTGACAAAACCTTGGTAGTTCATTTACGTACTTCAAACACATCCCAGATCCAAAAAAGGGTGACCCCAAAGTCAAAAATGAGGAAACGGGAGCGACAAGGGTCCACGGATGTTTCCAAACAACCAAGGAGGAAGGGAATTCCGGAGGGAAAGTTCTGAAACTATCGAAACTTAACCAAACTTTGACGAAACCTTGGCAGTTCATTGAAACACCCCAAACACATCCCAAATCCCCCAAAAAGTTGTCCCCAAAGCCAAAAATGTGGAAACTGGACCGACAGGGGTCCACGGATGTTTCTAAAACAACCAAAGCAAGACAAAAGGTAGAAAGGGGATGGGGGACTTTATTTCTCCGCAGATTTGAATACCCCAAGCAGGTGAATTTGGGTAAGGGAATTTGATCGTTTCATGGCACATGACCAATTTGGGTTTAGAAATGGGGCATGCAAAACAAGACAGGAGCAAAGTAGCCTGTCGGGAGAGAAAAAAAGGGGGTCCCTGCCTACGGCGGGGTGTGTGTGCAAAACAAGCACAACATATATCAACGTCGCGCCACCGCCACACCCCGCCATCGCCAAACTTAGACCCTTTGTCCCTCGTCCCCGAGACGTGCCCCCGACCCTCGAGGAAACTTCGTGGAACACTATTATTTTCTAAAAGTTTATCCATCATGCTGGATAAATGTTGCGTACATAGATCCGTTGCTCAAAGTCAATGTAAAACTAAAAATGACATAAAATTCCAACATATAAGGCAAGGTGTAAACAATCATTAAAAACTTCCCAATCATTAAATTATATTTTGAAAAGTCAAATTTTAGATACCACGACCTGAGCCATCAATCCATTAGCTGCATGGAAATTGGATGAGATAACAGGTGGCAATATTTAACTGGGTTATATCCCAACCACTATATTATAGAAGCCAAACCGCCCACTGTGTTTAACCGTTTCTCAATCCACAAATTAAAACCAGAGTAAGAGCCAACCCATTTCCTCTCAATGGCGGCTATGAGTAGCTTTTGACCCTCCAATCAATGCATTTATAAGGAAGGCTTTCATCTCCCAAGATTCAAATTCATTCCATTCGTTGAAAAAAAACCTAAGTTTACTCTTCACAGTGAGAATAACAAAAATGCCAAGCGCTACTGCAGGGTAGGTCATCACATGCAAACGTAAGTTGAAAGCTCTGAAATCCATCATTTCAACTTGCATTTCAATCTTCCATGTTTCTTTGTTTAAAGCAAAGCAATTTGGTTTTGTGAGCAGCTACCGTGGCATGGGCGGCAGGGGAGCCCCTGAAGATCGAACAAGTGCAAGTGGCACCTCCACAGGCCATGGAAGTCAGAATCAAAATCGCTTATACTTCATTATGTCGCAGAGACCTTGTTTTCTGGCAAGCAAAGGTATAACTAGTACTATCAATACCAACAAGCTGAAATTCCCTTTAATCAAAATCTCATTGCCGCTCTTGTTCTATTGTAGGGACAAACTCCTATTTTTCCGCGCATCTTTCGACATGAAGCAACTGGGTAGGTTCCCTAGCCATTGTATAATTTCATGAGTAATGGAAATTGAGGTATCTAATTAGTAATTAGTTCAATTGTGCTATTGAAACTAGTCTAGCCCAAGTACTCAATACCCAATTCCACTTTGATTGAATAACACTAGATGGATGAACTTGAGTTAGTGGAGCGCAGTTAATACCATTCCCTACTATTTTGGAAATTGCTAATGACAAAGTGGTAGAAAGTGTTGGGGAAGGAGTAACAGATCTCAAGGAGGGCAACCATGTTCTGCCTGTATTTACAGGGGAGTGCGGAGAATGTTGCCACTACAAATCAGAAGAGAGCAATATGTGTGAATTGTTAAGGATTAACATAGACAGAGGGGTTATTCTTAGTGATGGCAAGTCGAGGTTCTCCATCAGAGGACAACCCATTTATCACTTCTTGGGAACATCTACATTCAGTGAATACACTATTTCACACGTTGGATGTGTTGCCAAAATAGATCCTGCAGCTCCTCTCAACAAAACCTGTATTCTAAGCTGCAGTGTCTCAACAGGTACTTCAATATTAGTAGTTGATAGATATCACCAATGTTGATTGATATCAATATTACTTACACTTGCTGCCTGAAATCAGGGATGGGTGCTACATTAAAAGTGGCCAAACCAAAGAGGGGTTCCACAATAGCAGTGTTTGGTCTTGGAGGTGTTGGGCTTGCGGTAAGAATAACATCCATTTGCACACTGTAATTAATATCTATAATTTGAATGATTGAAAATACAATTATCGTAAAATTGTCTCTGAAATTTCTGCTATCAGCTCATGTTTGGGTTTTTAAAGAGTTCTTTCCAAACTTACCAGTTTGAATTATTGTCAACTGTGGAAGCTTCAAATCTCTTATGTTAGTGCTGGTTTCTTTTCTTCAGGCTGCTGAAGGAGCAAGAATTGTTGGAGCTTCTCGAATTATAGGCATTGATTTAAATCCTAGAAGATTTGAGAAAGGTGTGTGAAGGATAACTTGATGCAAAGATCCAGTAAGAATTTTGCATTATATTCATCTATGTTGCACTCTTCCTTTTCAATAAGGTCTTTTTCTCACTCTTCACTTTGCTTTTCATTCCCAGCAAAACAATTTGGAGTAACAGAATATATAAACCCACAAGACCACCAGAAACCTGTTCAATAGGTTTGTTGAGCTCAATTATTCTTTTTGTTTTGATCAGATACTTTGAGGTGCTCTACCAATTTCCAGGGAATGCAGAGTCGTAGTTTTTGCAGGAACCAGTCGATTTCACCCTATTTCTAATACTAAAATATTAATGAATATCTTATGCTTTAACAGGTAATTGCTGAAAGAACTGATGGTGGTGTAGACTGCAATGTCGAGTGTACGGGGAATATTAATGCAATGATTCAGGCATTCGAATCTTGTCACGACTTATATCCTCTTCCCCTGTAGTAAGAAGCATATGATTTTTCCATTATAGTAAAAGAAGATGTGTATGTTGCACAAACTAACTAGAGTTAATTTTTGTATCCATTTGAAGGGATGGGGTGTGGCAGTTTTAGTAGGAGTGCCTCATTCCAATGCAACCTTTTCCACCAGTCCTCTGAATTTCCTGAATGAGAAAATGCTAAAAGGAACCTTTTTTGGGAACTATAAACCTAAGTCGAATCTACAAAGTCTATTGGACAAATACATGAATAACGTAAGTATTAGAGATTTCAGTTTTTTCATTTTTGTTCTCCCTGTTGTGCTTTGGGTAAAAATTAGTCTATTGTTCTTATTCAAAGTTCATAAATCTTTATCTAAGAGGTAGATGTACCATAGTTACTTCTCAATAGCTTAGAAATCTCTGTACTAACTACTAATGAGGCTAAAAATACCTTTCTATATATCTTAATTTACTAGTTCCAAGTTAGCTCAAGTAACTTTTGTGGTTGCAGGAGCTTGAATTGGAAAAGTTCATCACCCATGAAATAGACTTTGCAGACGTCAATAAGAAATTTGAGTACATGATACAAGGAGAGGGTCTGAGATGTGTAATGAAAGTGAATTCTTAGAGAGTGGAGAAGCCTTGAGTATTTTGGAGGTTTTGGTTTCCACAGAGATTGTTGAAATATTGAAAGATGGCTTCGATTTAGAGAGTTCTAAGTTTTTTATTTCAAGTTTTTGATAATTTATTTGAGCATGGATTGAAAAAACTAGATAGTACTATTTGAATTTCCTTTCTGAAAATCTCTTGTAAAGATAATGTGGTTTTGAATCTTATTACAACAGAGCTTGGGATTGGAATAGAATTATATAGTTTTGAGGCTTGGGTTATTCATTTGCTCTATGGTTGTGAAGTTTGTGCATTTCTTCTAATTCATTTTAAATAGAATTGAGCAAATACAATTTATTTATAATCTAATTTATAATATAAATTATAATATATGATGCTAAACTCATTGAATTCGTCATAATTATGTGGAGTATAAAGCTATAAATAGATAACCCAAGATATAAACACACTTTCAATTTTAAGGAACAAATCAAATCTCTCAACTAAATAGAAGGTGGATTAAATAAACATTTCAGGTAACTATCTTTGTTCCTGATATGAGTAGCATGCATTGTGAGTTGAATAAATGTCAAATACATATACAAAAAAATGGCTTAAACAATAAGATATAGCTTAAACAATAACATATAGAAGATGACAATCAAAATTAGTAACATACAAATTATCAATACAATTATTAGGAGTTCCAATTGTAGCCTTAGTAAATTCTCTAAGAAAAATAACACACTATTTGATTGTATATGTAAATGTAAAATTGAGTAGGAAAATATAACTTCCTCCTACTTGATTTCACTTTAAATTAAAATAATAACTGCATACTGGTTCCACTCAACTTTGCATTGGAAGACTTCTCTGTTATGCAAGCATAGCTTACGTGTTCCTTGCACCTTGATGTGCTCGAGAGTTACTACTCAGGGGTCTCGTACCTGTAAAGCAGTCCAATTAATTACATGATTATGACTAGGTATATACTTTTCAAGGTAGGACACATGGAAGACGCTATACATTTTGGCAAGAGCTGGTGGCAATGCGATCTGATAAGCTATTGGATTCACTTCCTCAGGAATCTCAAAAGGTCCAACATAGCGCAGGGCTAACTTAGAGTCTTTCCAAATTTTTAATGGAGCTCTTGTGAGGTTTCACTCTCAACAATACTTTGTCACCTAAGGAAAAATTACAGGGTATTCTCTTAGCATCAACGTAGCTTTTCTGCCTATCGTTGGCTTTAACTAACCTTTGCTTAATAATCTTAACTTTCTTATCCATTTTAGCCAACATCTTCAGCCCAAGACTTACTCGTTCGTCAAGTTTATCCCAACTTATAGGATTTTGACACTTTTGACCATACAAAGCTTCGAAATGAGCCATCTTTATTGCAGAATGATAAGAATTATTGTAAGAAAATTCCACTAAGGGAAAGTAGTCTTCCCACTTGTACTATTGATCCATGCAATACATCCTAAGAAGGTCTTCCAATACTTGATTTACCCTTTCAGTTTTCCCATCTATTTCCAGATGATATGTTGAGCAAATGTTCAACTGAGTCCCTAGTGTAGAAAACAAGGTTTTCCAAAACCTAGAAGTGACTCGTGCATCCCTATCTAAGATAATCTTCTCAGGAATCCCACGCAATCTAAACACTTCCTGCACAAATTTTCTTGCTATGACAGGTGCTCCATTAGTTAGATTCCTGGGTATAAAATGTGCTACTTTGGTAAGCTTATCTACAACCACAAGAATGGCATTGTGCTTACTCTTTGACATAGGCAATCCTTGCACAAAGTCCATACTTATGACTTGCCACTTCCTTTCTAGTATATCGTGCAGGTATAAAAATCCTACAAGATGATGATGTTAGATACTTTCACCCTTTGACACTCAAGTGACCTAGCCAAAAAACTAGCAACATCTCCTTTCATTCCCATCCAAAAGTATATTAATGGTTTTACATCAACCATCATTTTTGTCACTCCAAGATGTCTAGAGTATGGTGCTTCATGTACTTCCTTCCATACCAGATTTCTCAACTCCTTTACATCAAGAACACACATTCTACCCTTATATCTAAGTAATCCATTTGGTTCAAAATGAAAACCTCCATACCTAGAATCTTGCAGATTATTAGTGAGTGCTTGCTTAACTTGCAAGTAATACTCATCCTCCTTGCACTTTGGAGTACTCGCACCCTAAAATCAGTTTGAATTGTTACTATGAGGTATGTGCAAGATCTTGATGGGCCAAAAAGTGCCAGTATGATGGGTATGTGGTTGACGAATTTTTTTGTACCCCAATTATGCTTTACTTTGAATTTAATAAGTAATTATTATTCATTTTCTATTTAAATTATGACTAAAGTCTTGATTGATAGGATGATTGAAAAAAGTCTATAGCTTTCAAACGGTATTACATTTTTTGAATCCAAAACATGTCACATTCTATGCTTCATATACAATAGGATTAAAAAGAAAAATTGAATTTCATGAAGTTTTGACCAAGTTAAGGTGGTTAGACATACAAGTTTTTATATTTTTAAAAGTTGTAATAAAAAATTCATAATTAATTATTTACTTGGAAAAAAATTATAAAAAAATATGCATCACATCGGACATGAGTCCTCTACTTATATCTAAAATATTATAAGAAAATATTATAATTTATTGTGGTTAGGATGGATAGATAGACACCTACTTCTTATTTTTTTCCCTAAAATTTAAGTACTACTGCATTGAAATTTCAAATTTTCACCAAATAGATTTTTTTTTTTAAACAAACCTAGTAGTTTAGAAACTACATTCAATTTGCTACAAATTATATTTTTACATATTTTTAAAATAATATAGATAACTTATTCAAAATTTTACGTCAAGTTGTCTAGCTCTATTTTTTTTGAATTTTTTGCCACTTAAGGGCCTATTTTTTCCATGATGATCCTGCACATATATGGTCCAAGAAATATGACGTCAAGTTGACTTAGTGCATCGACAACCTAATTTTTCTACCCTTTAATATAACTGCTATTAACATCATATTCAGTTATCAGCTCTAACCACCTTCTTTGTTTAGCATTTAGATTAGGTTGAGTAAAAAGGAACTTTAACCCATCATGGTCAATTTTCATCTCAAATGGTTTTCCTAATAGGTAATGCCTCCACATTTGTAGAGCGTGAACCACAACTGTCAATTCTAAATCATGCGGTGAATGCATAATTTATCTCATAAGGTTTCAACTTTCTAAATTCATTAGCTATCACTTTCCCATCTTGCATTAATACACCTCCTAACCCTTCTCTGCATGCATACGTGATAACCGTAAAGTTACTCTTAGAATTTGGTACTTTTAAAATCGGTGCAGTGGTTAACTTCTCTTTGAGTAGGTCAAAAGCTTCTTGACACTTCTTAGTCCATTCAATTCCTTTCCTTTCTTTTGTAAAGAAGTAATTGGGAAAGTGATCTTAGAAAAGTTTGCTATGAACTTCCTATAGTACCCTACTAGACCCATAAACTTCTTACTTATGACACATTCTTGGGTATAGGCCACTCAATTATTGCTTTGATCTTAGCTGGGTCTACAAAAATTCCTTCTACTGAAATCACATTACCTAGATAATGTACCCTCTTTTGGAAAAATGTACATTTAGAAAGTTTACCATACAACTTATGATCTCTTAAATGTTGTAGAACCATTTCTAAATGTTTGCAATGTTCTTCCTCATTTCTAGAGTAAATCAGAATATCGTCTAGAAAAACTAGTATAAATTTGTCAAGGTAATCCCTAAATACACTATTCATTAGGTTCATGAAGGTTGCATGTGCATTTGTTAAACCGAAGGGTAAAATGGTGAACTCATAGTGTCCATATCTAGTTCTGAATATAGTTTTAAAAATATATTCATCCTTAATCCTCAATTGGTGATATCTAGATCTCAAATCTATTTTAGAGAATACATCGACACCCCTCATTTGGTCAAAAAGATCATCAATGCATGGAAACATATACTTGTTCTTAACCGTAGCTTTGTTAAGCATACAATAGTTGATGCACAAATGCAAGGTATCATCCTTCTTTTAAACAAAGATGACTGGTGCTCCCCAAGGTGAAACACTTGGTCTTATCAGTCCTTTCGGCAATAATTCATCCAATTGTGTCTTAAGTTCCATAAGTTTAGTGGTTGTCATCCTATGGGGTACCTTTGAAATAGGTTCTGATCCTGGAACTATATCAATAGAGAAATCACATATTCATTTTGGAGGTAACCCTGATAACTCATTTGGAAACATATTAAAAAATTTCCTCAATATTGGATACTTCTCCATATCTGATTTTCCAGTTTCATCTATTTCACCATCTTCTAACTCTTGATTACTTTGTAATTCCAAATCATCACTATCCTTTCCAAATTATTCAATCTTAACAACAAAGAGTTTACATCATTTCTTCTTAGCTAGAGATTATAAGTTATATTGTCATAATTTGTCGAATCCTAACCTCTTTAGGTATCCCATGGAATTTAACTTGATTTCCAAAATTATCTAGGCATTCAACAGTCTTTGCATGGCAATCTACCTTAGCCCTATGTTTCCACAACCAATTCATTCCTAGGATAATGTTATATGATCGTAGAGGTGCAACATAAAGGTTTACTTCAATAGAAAAACTAGGTAGTTCTATCCTAGCTTCAAATAAACATTGATCCACCTTTGCTCTTGTCTGGTTTGCATACTCTACATCCCAAGACATTGCCATGTGTCCTACCTTCGTAGATAATTTTTTATCTATTCTAGGTGAAATGAAATTCTCAGTTGTACCAGTATCAATAAGAACAAAAATAGGTGAGCCAAACAAAATACTTGGTGTTTCAACTAGAGTTACTTGGTACTCTACCTGATGATCATCCATAGTTGCATGTATCTTTTGTTGAAACATTGCCTACTGGGTGGGTAATGGATTACCATATGGTCATGATCCAAATTTTTTATTGGGACACTTACTAGCATAGTGATCCCCTCAACATATAAAACATCATGTAGTCGGTCCTCTTTTCCCTATGGTTTTTCCAGACTTGTTGATGTTTTCATTAGCCTTGTTGGAATTACCCATGCTAGAGTCATTCCTTTTTTGCTCTCTCCTAGTCTCCTTTCCATTATTATAGAATCTTTTCTCCTTTTTCCTTGGAACATTTTGCACTAATTCCTCCTTCTTTGGAACTATCTTGTTAGGAATTTCCACATCCTTCTTTTGTTCTTTTCTTTTTTGATGAGTGGAATTAGACCTAAGCTTTTGCTCCTACTTAATTTCTTTTTTAAATACAAGATCCATTGTTTTTTGACCATGCATATCCACTTCCCCTCTAATCTGTCTGTTAAGTCCCATTATAAATTTCCTAATGCGTAAGTGCTCATGTTTATGTTATATGGGAACATAGCGCAGAAGTCAGTAAACTTCTCCCGATATTCATTGATTGTCATGTTACCTTGCTTTAGACCCTAGAAATATGATAATTTTTAGTTATAGTACAGTTGTGGCAACCATATCTTATGAAAAATTTCTATGAATTCCCCAGGCCATGTCAACTTGGACAAGAGTTAATATTGAGTTCTAACTTCTTGTTCATCCACTAGTTAGAGGCTTCTCTCGCTAACAGATATGCACCCCATGTGACTTTAGTAACTTCATCATAGTTTCGTATTTCAAAATACTTTTCATTTGGACAAGCCACACTTTAGCCTCATCACCTCTAGCACTACTATCAAACTTTGGTGGAATAACCTTCTTCATGTCCCTAGAAAGTTCGAAAGCCACAAGCTTTTTATTCCTTTCAACAGATGGCATAGGTGATTTTTCCTTCTCATGATTATGGGTTCCATTATGCCCATGGGAAGAATTTTCCCCCTCATGCTCATTAACGGGTACTTCCTTTTCAACCCTATCCTTAACTCTTTCTTGCTTAAGATTAGCCAACCTTGCCAAGATTTGGTCAAGCCTAGCCTCTACTCCAGTGGTTCCTTGTCCAACCTCTTAACTTCTGCCTGGATTAGTTTGTGTCCTCACCATCCTTACAAGATTGGTTTTTACCTGAATGTTTATCCATGTTAGGCTAAATTATGTTTTGAACTATCTTATGGAAAATATTAAAAATGGCATTAATGCACACATAAAGAATTCCACATAAGATTAAGCACACACTTCTTTATTGAAAAACACATAATTTTATTCATTTCATGAGGATTTCAATATCCTTTGATTACATGGAGTGACTATTCAGATAGTCGAGTGGAGAGTATCCTTTAGATTCACTCTCTAACACATAACTTAAAGGAGTATAACCCACAAATTGAGACAATTGTTGTTTCCTATCATTTTTTCATCTCTCATTTGTTTGTACCTATCCCAAAAATGATAATAACCTTCAGATTTATCATCTGATACATAGTTATGAGAAGCAATGCCAATATAGTGTTCATAAACAATGTAGTCTACCCTTTTCGCATGCATTTGTTCATGAGACCATTTCTTGTTTGGTGGTGTCCTTGGTACATATCCCTTGGACTCATTACTCGAAGAATTTACTATTACTTCAGCCAATGGAAGAACCCTAGGATCCCTAAAGATGAATGCTGGATTAACACTTTCTTTTGAAGGAATATCCCTAGAAAGCGGTGATGACTCAAACTTTTTTGGTGAGATGGCTGGTAGGTAGTTGTACACAGCCTCCATCTTCATCTTTCTCTTCACATCACTGATTTGAGAAAGTGTGTGACTAAAGTTTTTCATGTCACTCAACCAAGCGACATTGTCATAGTTGGTTCCCTTTATGGTTCTAACGATGGCTTCCCTTTCCTTCTTGGCCTTGAGGTAGAACTCATTTCTGATTACTAAATTTTGAGTCCTTAATTTGAGACGGACCATCCTGGCACAAGAATTCACAACATTAGATAATGTTGGATGGAAAGAATGATGAGCTCATATGTTCCAAAGAAAAACTTGGTAGCGTTGATACCACATGTAACATACCAACCCTTAATGAAGTAAAAATTTCTAATTTTTCACCTTACGAGTAAACATACTATGTAACAACCCATTGCAATTAAAATATTTCTTTTCTTTTCTGAGAATATATAAACAAAGGTGCATTACATAATACAACATGGATTCCATTTCTTAACAATACATAAGTTACATTAATAGAAGAATGCATACATTTACATATATAGCTCAATGAGCTTTAAAATGTAAATAGTTGTAAGATGGTCTAGGATCCTTCCTTTCAAATCTTGGTTCTTTCATCGCCTGCTGTGGAGAAGAAGCATCACTCAACCGTTTTTCTACCAACCATAGACTCTTAATGCAGACCCCTGCACATCTATCATTCGATAGATGGTCCTTCCCTTCGACAAAGAGATTGGTAGAGTAACTAATAATGACAACCAACCGAACATAGTGTTGGGTGATCCCACAATAGTGGTTTAAATTTTTTGGCCAAACTGGACACTGAAATAATTTTTTTAACTAAATCTTCACTTTCAAGCACTTATAGCGGCTAAACCATGAGGAATTTGAAGATGATGCAAACTATAGTTTCATGAAATTTTTTCTATAGATTCTAAATATTTTTTTTCAAAATTTTTGGAATCAGATTGCACTTCTTTTTCCATCTCCCTCGAAAACTAGTTTTTTTTCAGAAAACAACATTTTTAAAAAGTGACGCTCACCATATAACACATAAATTTTTTTCCATGAAGGATAAAATTCTAATTCTTTCAAATTTAGATTTGTAACTCTGATATCTAGTGCTTCCACTTGGTTAGATGGCTTTTATTGAATATTTTTTCTTTAATCAAGTTTTGAATTCAAACCAATTATAATTTAGACATAGCGACCGTATAACGTGTAACTTTTTTTGTATGTATCGAAATTCATTTTTTTTTCTTTGTTGGATCAAGGACTTCAATATCTGGTGCATAATATTTTTTATTTTTATTTTTAATAATCTGCTATTTTTCCACATGCAGAACATAGGGCTTGATTTTTTGAGAAACCTACATTCACGAAATAAAAAATAAATATAATAATTAAATTAAATTTATTTAAAATTATACTTTTTTGGAAGCTTATAATAAGGACTACATACTTGAAAATAATAAATTTTAAATGAATTCATTTGATCCCCCAAAAGGTAAATCAAAAGTTGTTTTTTTATTAGTGTTTTGATAGGTGTAAAGGAGACTCTGTTATAGGTATGGTTTAAAACTAGCGGGGTTCTATCCAAGGGGGTTTGATTTAAAGTAGTTTGATCAAACCCTCTTCAATTGGAATTCTTTAAATGGAACCTTTTAAGGCTTAAATCATTATATTTTCTAAAAATATGTGATTTCAGCAAAAATCAGTTCCTCCCAGAAATTGTAAACCAGCTTTGTGGGATCACCCTGTTGTGTGTTCTACATAACTAGAACTTGTAATCCCAAATCTCAAACTAGCATGTAATACTGGATCACGATGAACTGACAGTGTAGTCTCAGTAGTCACACAATCTAGTGTGGAGTCTTGGACATTCACACTACTTTGGGAAAAGTGTTACATTCAATATTCCTACTGAGAGTCATCTATCACATACACTACTTAGGTCCGATTTGACTTAGGGATATCTTAAACTACGCATCTAGGTATTTCCTTCAATGGATATTCTGTCACCCCAGATTAACCTATTGCTATTTTAATCTACTTGGAATAAACCTACTAACAAGTAAGTACACAAGCTCCCTCCCATACTAGATTAACTATCCTAGGAGTAAACACAAGTTTTCCTAGTTAAATCAGTAACTTAGCTAAGTGAATCACAAGTGCCTCTTGTGTTCAATCATGCCTAGTATATAATATCTAATATGATATACACCAATCTCCTATTATGGAGTACTTACAAGCACAACATAAAATCAATATAAAAGCTTTAATTTCCTTTTCAAAGACACTCTAATTTCTCTAATTCACACAGTGGAAAAGACATTTCAAGCAATCATGGAAAACATATCATTCAAAAGTAAATAACAAAGAAGAAGAGATCCTCATGCCTGTTATCACTTATCCAAATAAATGACAACAATGCAATCCTCTCCAACAATAGTAAGCTTGATAATCAACTTCTCAAGAATGTCACAAATAACTCTATCTCACTAGTCAATAGCTTACTTCTCTCAAACAACAATGTTTCCTCTCAAAAAAGTAAAACCCTCACTCTTTATCACTCACAATATAAAACAAGTATGGCTGGGAATAACACATAAATAAGGAATTGCAAAATATGTGTAATCTCTTGGGAAATAATGTGTCCTTACTAATGAAATGGCTCAACTATTTATAGAGCAACCTAGCAACCTCATGGCCTACAGTTTAGACATGTAAATGGAGAACAAGCTCCATGCAAAGGAACACATGAAACTCAACAAAAAGGTGGTGACTTCCTAAGCTCATACTCTACAAAACTACCTACAGGTTGACTTGTAGCATTGACAACAATTACAAGTCTTATTCAATCTACATATGGTTAATTTGAATTGTCACATGGAATAGACATCTACAACAACTTGGTTTAAGAGGTGGTGCCAAATCCATCATCTCTCCTTCTTGTTTGGTGCAGTTTTACTGCCAATAGAAATAATTAGCTACCATTTCATAACATCAAGCATCCATCAATTTGTTTAAAGGATGAATTGACCAAAGCATTAAAATTGTTTGACAAAGTCAAGGTTGATCTTATCAAAGGCGTCGACCATGTTTATGGTTAATATCGACACAAGATAGCAATATCAAATGCAATGCAATGTCTTATATCGTGTGACACATTGAGTGATAATCGGTTTCACAAAACAGTAATAAGAAAAATTCATATGGCTTCTAAAAACATAGTCTTTATCGACTATTATCGACCTTCAATAGCATAGTCATTATTGACTATTATTAGCCTTTATAAATCAACTTCTATTAAAATAAATGATAGTCAATATACAATATATATAATATGTTTAAATATATATATGTATATATGTACATATATAATGTATATATACACACACATATATATATACTGTTAATATATATTTACATATATATATATATATCATTAACTATCAATGTAAATATATATACAATATTTAGACAAGTATACATTCGATATGTATATATATATAAACTTATTAAAGAATACAATCAAAATAGTATTTACATATAATCACAATATATATCGAATGTATGCATATATACATATGTATATAAAAGTATATAATGTACACATATATATAGGTATATCTATATCGATGCATTCATATGAACGTGTCCATCCACCAACGTACAAGTGTATCGATACACATACATATGGATACGTGTATATACCATACACACATATAGAAATGTTCACATTTGATTCACATATAATCATTCATTATTACCATCATATTGATAGATAACTACATGTAGTACATCTATACATGTGCATATACCTATTGTTTAAATCCCATTGAAACGTATGTGCATATATATGCACCTACTCCATGTAAGTCCCACGTATCAATATAATCGTAATAGTACAAGAAATGTCTTCAAAATTCAAACAAATAAACATCACCCATCAATGCACACAAAAGTAAACAAGACTATGCTAGCACTAACACATCAACTAAGGATGACTTACCAACTTCCCATGAACTGACTCAACTCAATCATTCTAATGTGGTGTGTGTATATGCTCAGATAGTTTACGTTTATCAGTTACTCAACCAAGATCTTCTCCTGAGTGTTACTTCCCCTCCGCCTAGAGGAATGAAACATATACCTGCATCCACTAACACATGCACATGGCAGTTAATTGTTCACAACATATGTGACATACATAAAACATCTCCAAAGTTAAAATAATAATTCAATAACCATCCATTCACATATATGCAATATTTCCCCATGAAATAACATCAAATGAGATAACATTCATATTGATAACAAGGTACAAGCACAATTTATTCATCTCCAGAATTCACATTACATTCATATTTACTCTATGTAGTAATAGTAAATAGTAACTACACAATTGGGGTATAACAATATGTAAAGGAAACATCCACATGACAAAGTTTTGGTATTCTTATTGTTCAGAGAAACTGATTACAATCTTCACACAATTGTTGCTCTTCAATTACATTTCATTACAATGATTTTTCCTTCGAAAAAAATAATAATAATAATAACTTTATTTTTATTTTTCATTGTTATATCTTTTTGTTTTATTTCTGTACCTTTGGATATCTTTTCCAAAGATAAGATTTTGCTTGATTACTTTATAAAAGCCAAGTTTGTTTTTTATTGTTTTATCTTTTTATTTTATTTCTTTATCATATTCAAAAATAAGATTTTTATTTATCGCTTAAAAAAACCCAACTTCATTTTTATTACTTTATTTTTATTGTTTTATTTTCATTATTTTATTTTTTTGTTTTATTTCTTTATTTTTCCAACGATAACATTTTGCTTTATTTTCTATTTTATTGTTATAATTAATTGGAAGCAAACCCCACATTCTTTCTTATCGTGATCGGCTCAAGGCAGTCCATTTCCTCTAATCAATGTTTATCCAGTTGGTTTATGTTTAGGTCATGCATACGGTCACAACTTGAAGTCGTGGCAGTTAATTTGTCTTCCTTCTTTGAGTTTGCGTGGTGTCCCATCTGCAAACCACTATGTTCTTAAGGAAGCCTCCTTTCACCTAAATTCATCAACAGTCCATTTGTGCATTCAAAAGCAAAGGATTTCTAACATTAACGAAAATGTCGGTTCCTATTCCAGGACAGATCCTCACTTGTAAAGGTAAGTTTTGCCTTTCATTCTCTCTTCTGAATTTTTCCATTCTAACAAGACACCAGAGAGAACCTGGAATGTGGCTGTCCTTGTTATGGAGGTTGATCATGTTTGAAATTTGTTTAAAGATTTATCTGTTTAAAAGAAAGTGATTTTGCAATTTGGGTTTGTGAGCAGCTGCTGTGGCATGGAAGGCAGGGGAGCCCCTGAAGATTGAAAACGTGCAAGTGGCACCTCCACAGGCCATGGAAGTCAGGATCAAAATCGCTTACACTTCCTTGTGTCGAACAGACATTATTTTCTGGGAAGCAAAGGTCAGTTCCATCTTTTACGATCAATACCGACTAGCTGAAATTTTCTTTTAATCTAAATCTCAATGCTGCTCCTCTTCTATGGCAGGGCCAAACCGCTATTTTCCCCCGCATCTTTGGACATGAAGCAGCCGGGTAAATTTCCTTGCATTTGTATCTCGTATCTATAAATTTCTAATCTGAAATTAATGGATCCCATTATGAACTTAATGGAGCCCATCTATTTATTATTCAATTTAAAATTTCTAGAATGGAAGCCTGATATATTTAAGTTGTTCATCAAATTAGAATGTGTAAATGAAATCTCAAGTTCGATCAATTTAAGCTATTTAGATGGAATGTGCAACTGGTTAATTGAGCCCACGTACCCAATGTTCAGTTAATCAGAATTGAAAAAGTGATCAATTTAAATTACTCATCAAATTTAATAGAATTTGTAAATGAAATTAATGGATCCCATTATGAAAATTGAGGTTTGATCAACTTGAGCTTTGCAGATGAAATGTGCAACTGACTAATTGAGACCAAGTACCCAATACCCAGTTAGTCAGAATTATTGTTTTTTGTAGTGTTTATAAATTCATTTGATATTTGATATAATATGCATTGGAAATGAAAATACTATAGGTGGAAATAAGATAAATGTAATATCATCATAATATTTATAGATGGAGAAAAAGATTTTGCTCAAAATAATTCTATCACCAAATAGATTACAAAGATTGTGTTAATATCAAATACATCTTCCCTCCAATCTAGTCATATTTCAAGATGATTTGACCTCAATGAATTTCTCAATCACTGTATCTTTTGATCTTTGCAAAAAAGTTCTTCTGAAAGCTTTTGAAGAGGGAGGTGTGTACCCTTTGCCAAACCCTACAACTTTTTTAATTGTATTTTGAAAATGTAGATTCCTAACTACATTGAATAGAGTGTCGCTTGAATAAAACAAATTAGGTAATGTATCGTCAACATGCTGTTTTTCTATTGATCTCCAAAAGTTGTTCAATGTCCCAATCCCTATTGCTCGTGCTGACTTTGGGTGTACTAGGAAAGGATAACACAAAATTTCGCACAAATCTTGACAAATCCTCTTTGATTGTCTATTTCTTTTGTGTTTTTTTTCTTCTATCCTACAATCAAAGAGGATTAGTCTTTCTTTAGAGTAGCTCTAATCTATAGAGTCCCTTTCTCAAATGCAATAACACCTCCTCTTGCACTCTTGGAAATGCCAAGTAAAAGGTTCATTATCCTCATTAAACTCCTAATAAAATGATGTTAGTATAAATTACATTTGAGATTGTTATCATTGCCGGTCATTAAATTATAATGTGCCTTTTAAAAGACAAATAATAACATTTAATATTTAAAACATTAAAAGTTAAATATTAATTTTAAGGTTGACATTTAAAATAGTAGCAATTTACATTTCCAATTGATTTTAAAATATAAACTTCACAATTGCCACATTAGAATTGATATTTTTTATAAAATAAATATTTTAAATAATTTTGTAACAAAATATTAAAATACATTTACAACTATTAATATTTATAATTTATTATTTTTAATAATATACAATTTAAATGAAAACTACAAATTATATCTATAATATCTGAATTTAAGTTACTAAAATTTTAAATAATATTACATTAAATTTAAATGTTTCTTATGTTAAATTTAAATATATATATATATAAACTTAAAATTTAATTTAAACATTATTAATATATAAATTTTACATATTAAATAACTATAATTAAAATTCAATTTAAATATTTTAAAACATGTAATTCTAATATTTTGAACAAAACAAAATAAAAACACTTTAATTTTTATTAAAAACACATTTAAAAAAAATAAAAAAACAAAACTTTAACATAAAAGAGGGGAAATATTAAAACAAGAGAAAGTACGAAGCAAGGTTATTACATAGTCTTATCAAGCTCCACCAAGCAGTCCAAATGTTGAGACAAATCTGGGGGTAACTGACCTGATCCACCAAGTTCCAATCATGAATATGATCAAAAACCCATTTAGTCAAACAATCAACAATACTATTCCTCTCTAGGAATATGAGTGAAAGTAACAAATTCCAAAGAAGCACAAAGGTTGAGAATCTGTTCAACAATCAAAGCCAAATGCCAATTAACATCATCTAAATGCTGCTTATTCAACAGGGTCACCACAGCGTGAATCAGATTCACATATGAAAGACAATAAGACCTACCTTGGTTGTTCAGCGGGCCTCACGGACCACAATTAATAACTGGAGTTGCCACGTGTCCTCACGGTCACTAAATGTAGTCGCTCTCAGCAATTGTAGGACCAAGCAAAATTGGCCACGTGGATTCAGGTAATAATAACGTCAAGTCATCCTCGCCAAGTCATCATTACTCACTGAGCACCATTGAAAGTTAGAAAAATGGTAGGGCAGAAAGGAAACAATGCCAAATGTAGCACGTTGGAGAATGCAGGGTGAAATTAGCCAAAGGAAAAATGCCAAGGTGCCAACAAAAATACTATTAATTAACTATTCCTAAGATTACAGAGCCAATACCACATAATCCTATCAAAAGATCTTTACTTACACTTTTCCCAAGTTTAAGTATGATTACCAGGGATTTTGAAAGCGTGAAACGCAAAATTTGAGTGATTTTTCAGGCCGCTGAAGGAGCGAGAATTTCTGGAGCTTCCAGAATTATAGGCATTGATTTTAACCCTGGAAAATATGAGAAAGGTATTAAAGGGTATTTGATGCAGTTCTACTTATAAATATGTTTGCAATTTGTTAAGAATTGAAAAAGGAGATCTTCTGTTTTATCAATTGCTAACCACGTTTTTTCACTGCTAAAAGGTTGTTAACTCTGCAACCAACCTGATTTTTTTATTTTCAAAAATACAGTGTTAAATGCTTATATCTGATAAGCTTTCCCCTTTAATTCAAGGATTGATCCAGAAGTTCCTTTTAGGGTTTTAGGTTTTGGAGTTTTCTCTGGCTACTCATCCTTTGAACAGGTCCTTAATGCTAATCTTTGCTTTACTTCTTTTTTCAGCAAAAGAGTTTGGAGTAACGGAATATATAAACCCACGAGATCATCAGAAACCTGTTCAACAGGTTTGTAAAACCCCCATTTTCATGCTGTTTTAAGAACATATAAATACTTTAAACTGTTTCGGTTTTAGGGTTTAATGGGTGAATGCTCTTTTCTATGTGAAGATTTTCTTCCTTTGATTGTGCAGGTAATTGCAGAAATGACTGATGGAGGAGTAGACTACAGTATTGAGTGCACAGGGAATATTAATGCAATGATTCAGGCATTCGAAGCTTGTCATGACGTATATCCTCCAACCCTCATTGTAGAAAAATATTTTTCATTTTGGTAACTGATTTTAGTATTGCACATAACCTACCTGTATTTCTGGTGTATTTGACCTGAAAGGAAGAGAAGTGTCTGTATGCTGCTCAAACTAATTTTGAGTTCATCTCTGTTTTGATTTGAAGGGCTGGGGTGTCACGGTTTTAGTCGGGGTGCCTCCTTCAGATGCAGTTTTCTCTACCAATCCTGTGAATTTTCTGAGCGAGAAAACATTAAAAGGAACATTCTTTGGGAACTATAAACCCAGGACAGATCTACCAGGTCTGGTGGATAAATATATGAACAAGGTAAAAAACATTATGATTTTTTTTGTGTAGTTCTGTAAATTTGTAGATTATTAGGGCCACAGACAACCTTTCATGTATTTCAACTTTCAAGTTGCTAGTGCTAAATTAGTTTATGTTCTTACGCAGGAGATTGATTTAGACAAGTTCATTACTGACGAAATCCCTCTTTCTGAGATCAACAAGGCATTTGATTACATGCTGGGAAATCAGGGCCTGAGATGTATAATTAATATGGAAGAGTAGACGGTGAGGGAAATCTGAGTAGTGTGAAGGTTTTAGTGAAAAGCTTTTCTGTTTTAATAGGAAAAAAACATTAGTAGATACACAGAGATTGTGATGTATAAAATTTATGGTTTTAACACTTTTTTAATAATTTATAGGTTAATTAGCTATCCATGTGTAAATGAAGAATATTTTATGTCAATGCCTTTTTTAAAGTAGACAAACCTATTTTTTCCCAATGGCTTGGTGAAGACATCTACAAGCTATTCATTTGTTGATGTATAAACTAGTTCAATTTCCTTGTTGAGGACATGCTCATGAGTGAAGTGATTATGTATTTCAATATGCTTTGTGCAAGCATGAAACACCAGATTCTTAAGACATCTTTGACACATTTTGATTATTACAATACATAATTATAGGATCAAGTTGTGGGCATCGAAGATCCTTAGGAAGTTGTCTAAATCACATTGTTTAACATGTTACAACAAGCCTTGTACTTCACTTTAGTGGATGACAATGCAACATTAGGTTACTTTTGGAAACTCCACAAAATAATGAGGATCCAAGATTGAGGTAATCATCAAAAGTTGATTTCCTAAAGTCTTTGCAACCTATCTAATTTGAATTTGGAAAACCAAGTTTAAAATCTTCTTTCTTTGAATATTCAATCCAAAGTTTTGTGTTCCATGAAGACATCTCAGAATTTGCTTTACAACTAACTAATAAATTTTCCTTGATGAATCATGAATGGAGACAAGATTCCAACTACATAATATATGTCTAGACAAGCAATAAAGTAAATCAAATTTTCTATCAAATTCATACACGATGTTATGTTGATTGTTTTACTATCTAGGTCTTTAGTCAACTTAGTTCTTTTTCTCCACTGGTGTTGGTGACTTGCTTTGTAGTCTTGTAGCTTAAACTATGTTCATAATTCTTTTGGTGCACTTCATTTAAGAGAGGAATGCTTTTTTTAGGTGTAAGAAAGTAATAAAGCAATCCCAGACTAGACATCTCAAAAGTAGTGTCAATATATTCTTTCATTTCATTTATTAGTGATTGATCATTCCTAGTGATGAGTAAGTCATCAATGTACAACACAATGAAGAGTAACTTGTGATTTAAAATCTTGATGTAGCAATTTGAATCAACATCATATTTTCTAAAATCCCCCTTGAAGAAAATACTTATCAATTTTTTAATACTAGGCTTAGTGGAGAAAGTTTCAAGCCATATATTGTCTTTTTTAAGTGACATAAAATGTCCCTTTCCTTTCTCTACAAAACCATGAGGTTATCATACATAACTTCTTTGTCAAATCTTCATTCAAGAATGTATTTTTCATATCCACTAAGTGGTGGATTCTTCAATTGTGTTATGAAGCAAGTATCATCAACGTTTTGATTGTGATCATCCTTCATCATAGTCAACACCTTCAATTTGTGTGTGGCCTTTACCTAGCAATCAAGAACTACCTTTCGCTTGTTAATTAATTCATTAATTGTAAACTTGCTATGAACACTCATTTATAAACCAATGGCTTCTTTACCAGTAGGTAAAAAGGGTGCTAACTTCCATGTCTAGTTCTAAAAAGTGAATCCATCTTCTAATTCATAGTAATTTGTCACTATTCTTCTTTTCTTACTTCCTCAAAAGTGATTGGTTCATCAACACATAGAATAATTATTATTAATGCATAATTGACCTCATGGTTCTACAATTTGACATGGGCATTCTCTTTGCTTTTTCTAGTCTCCTTTGATGAATATTGAATTATGGAATCAATAATGAGCTTGAATTTGGCTTATCAATACACTCTTTTTCTTCTACTAATTCAATAGTTCTTTCTAGTTCTAGCTCAACATTTTTGGGTAAATATGATAATAATATCAATGTTGTATTTTTCTTATAGCAAACCAACATGGGGAATGTGCTTGGAAGGTGGCACTCTTACTTAAAAATCACATCTATAGAAATGTGAATTTGATTAATCTTGTGATCATACAATCAATAGACTTTACAAGCCATCATTTCCAAGAAGGATGCATTTTTGTTCTTATCATCAAATTTTATTGTCTTCTTTTTTTGAATTCGCCTATAGGAAATTCTCCCAAAGATTCTCAAATTCCTAACTAATGGTTGCTTGCCTAACCATGCTTCTCTTAGAGAGATGTTTTCCAAAATTTTAGTCAAACTTTAATTAATTAAATAAGGTGTGAATTGTTTCTCCCCATAAATTATTTGCAATATTACAAGCCTTGAGAAATGATTAAAATTTCTCACAAAGTGTCTCAAGTTCATCATTTTAGCCACTCAATTCTTTTTTGGAGTATATGGAGCTAAGAGTTTATTTCCTTTTTTTTTTGCAAAATTTAACAAATTTGTCTAAGGCAAATTGCCCCCATTATCTAATCTTAGTTATAATTTTTTACTACATTCATTATTTATTTGATGTACAAATTCCTTGAAAACATCAAATGCTTCAAACTTGTTCTTCAAGAAGTAAACGCATACCTTTTGAGTGAAGTCATTAATGAATGTCATGAAACATTGATATTTCCCTATGGAAACTATCTTTATTGGTCCAAAAAGATAAAAATGAACTAACTCCAACTTCGTAGAGATTTCTGATCTTTTCCAAAATCAAACATGTGTCTCTATGTTTTTTACCCATAACATAGGCTTCACAAAAACACTTTCTTTGTGGTTAGGGATGAAAGACCATATCCTAGATTGATTAGACATTTTCTTTAGTGAATCAAGGTTAATATGGCCAAGCCTTTTGTGCCACACTTAATTCCTTGAAGCAATTATTGAAATTAAGGCTTTAGAGGAGTTTGTTCTTAATCAAAATAGTCCTTTGATATATCTATCACATACCAACTTTCTTTTACTATCAAACACCTTACAAGTTCCCAATTAAACAATGAATTTCATGTCTTTTAGAATGATTTGGTGTAATGTTGAATTCAATTGGTTGGATGGGGGGATTGGAATGAAATGTAGGGAAATGATAGGGGGGTTGGATAGGGTCCAAGGGTAAAGGTTAAGAGGGAAATGAGTGATGGGAGGTTCCAAGCAAGGAGCATATGAGGGGAACATGATTTATTGGATTAGTTGGCCATTTGTATAAAGGGTATGTGGATGGAAAAAGTATAGGATGAAAAGTTATGGTGGGGAGGATGGAAGGTCATGTCATAAAGGGGCATATATATCCATGAATCATCAACAAGGGCGTGCCCCCAGTAAAATGCGAAGTCAAGGTAAGAGGGAGGTAGATTGGAAAACGGAAATACAAGTGATTTGAGTGGTGGATGGGTGGAAGATGTGTGTTGGGGGATGACATAAGATCATTAAGTGAGAAAATTTGTGGAAGGAGGATGAATTGAAAGTGGGATGCATTTGTAGTGGGATGGGGCTAGTATGGTGAAGGATGATGGTGAGCTTAAGTGAACAACCCAAAATGAAGGTAATGAGGGGATAGATAGGGATTGCAATAAAGGTGATGTGATGGATGAAAAGGGTGATGAGTGCTCATAGATAAGAGGGACTGTCTACTAAACATGATGCCTATTTTCTAGCTTTCTATCATGGTACTTTCCCAAGGTGCCAAAAGAAGTGGTTTTCACCATTGAATAAATTATTTCTCCTTACCATGTCTTTTATTTTTTATTTCTTAGATATCTTATTTTGACAACATTCTTATGTATGACAATACTTAAGTTGGACAATATTCATGGGTTCATCTAGCTCATGACCTTTAGGTATTTCTATCTCATATTCTCTTAATCGATATGAAAAAATGATAACATAGGGGCCCAACTATTTTGGCTCAAAATTTCCCTTCTTCTCTTTGACTTGGTTGGTATTTTTAAATTTTTTTGAGGATGAAATCTCCAACCTAAAATTTTCTATTTTGGATGTGTATGTTGTAGTTGTGATGCATCCATTGTTTATATACTTTGAGGTGATTGAGAGCATCAAGAGATGGTGTTCATCAAGGAGTTCAAGCTCATTCAATTTTGTCACTCTATATTCTTCAAATGAAATGAGGTTGTATAAGGAAACATGTGGGTAAAATTACAAACATGTGTCACACTTTTATAAAGGGAATGACCAACACAAATATAAATTTTCAGCTTTGTCTGCATAAAGAGGCCTTTATGTTTTGAATTTAAAAATGGCATAAACTAGTGAAATGTAGAAATCTTTATGAAGTTTACACTTGTATTTATTTAAAAAAAAAATAAATTGGCTTGATATATTATTTTATAAATATAAGAGCATGATTTGATTTATTGAAAAATTCAAAAAAAAGTGAGGTCGATGGGACGCCACCAAAAAGAGAGCAAACACATTTTTTTCATCTATTTTTTCCCCTAGGTAACTAACTTCAATATCTAATGCATGGAAAAAAAATAATTTTTGTAAGAACATTTTAAAGTCAAACTTACCATAACATCATAGTTTTCATGCGACGTCAACTTTTTCCTTTTTTTTCATCATTTAAAAAACAAATATACCCTTTTGAAGAGGATTCTATTTTATAATACACTATTTTTCAACATTTTTAAGTATGTTTAAATGTTTTTTTTAATTTCTAATCAACCTCATGTTTGATTATAGAAACATACTGTATAGGATTGAATTTGCACCCCTTACGCAAATTCCCCTTTTACACTTCCTCAACTTAGAAAACCAAATCCAGAGGCGAAATTCCACATTAGTTGGCTAAGTTCTTTCCACTTGGCATCTATTTTTTGCATTGGTAGGAGAATATTTGTCAGGGACACCTGCGCGACATGCTTACGTCCCTAATGGATTCATGTGTCTAAAGTTGGCAGAGGCGTTACACTTCCTATTGGGAACGATTTGTAATGTCCCTCTTCAACCAACTGACCTGAAGATGCCTTATTCTTGCTTGTTCTTTCTTCAAATTGAGCCATTCTCACTTCATTTCATCCTCTTGCACCCTCTAAGCATTCTAGCAATCAGTTCTTGCATTCTCAGCCTTCAAGCAGTAGTTTAACACTCCATAGTAGCAGCAACAACATTCCATCAACTCTGTAAAGCAAGTGTGGAACAAGCCATTGCAGTAGGGGCTTGAGGTTTTGCAACACCTCCCTTCATCATAGTTGAGGCTAAGTCCTGCGACAATTGTGGTTTACACTTTTTGAGAGATCCTGATTTTTGCTAAAATCACATATTTTTAGAAAATATAATGATTTAAGCCTTGAAAGTTCCATTTAAAGGATTCCAATTGAAGAGGGTTTGATAAAACCACCTTAGACCAAGCCCCCTTGAATAGAACCCCACTAGTTTTAAACCATACCTATAACGAAGTCTCCTTTACACCTATCAAAATGCTGATAAAAAACTACTTTTGGTTTACCTTTTGGGGGATCAAATGAATTCATATAAAAAATATTTTTGTATGTATTCCTTATTATAAGCTTCCAAAAAATTATAATTTTAATTAAATTTAATTTGATTATTATATTTATTTTTTATTTCTTGTGAATGTAGTTTTTTCACGGAAAATCAAGTTCTTTGTTCTGCACATGTGGAAAAATAGATGATTATCAATTATTTTTTGAAAAATATGAAAATCAACATTGAAGCACTTGGATCCGCCAACAAAAAATTTGAACTCTTTGGATACATAAAAGTTAAGGTGTTATGTATGAAGTCTTCATGTCTGAATTAAGAATCTGGCTTTGACTTCAAAACCTGATTAAGGTGAAAAAATATTCAATGAAACACCATGAAACCAATTGTTATAATCTGTTGTTCAGAAGCATAAATCTAAATTAAAAAAAATAGAATTTCATCCTTCCATGGAAAAAAAAATTGTGTTGAGTATGGTGAGCATCACTCTTTTAAAATGAAGCGCTAGGTGAAAACTATTTCTCAACATGTGAAAAAGAAGTGCACCGATTCCAAAAAGTGTCTCGTGCTTAGTTAGTTTAGTTAGGAAAATCAAGAGGTCCGGGCTTAATAAATGAAACTAACATTGTGGGATCACTGTAATCGGTAGGATTGTCCCTTTTCTCTCCCGATCCAGTTAGTGCCTCGGGTGGAGGGTATGTTGGCTTTACCTCTCCTTATGATTTCACTGAGAAGGACATTATTTTAAAGTTACTTGCTTCTTCTCCTTCTCTACTTATTTATCATACATTTTTCTATTGTTGCTATCTTGGTTGTCCATAGAGGTGGAAACACCAAAATGAGGGTCTGACTGAGGCAGACCCCTATACAGCCCCAACAATTTTCCCTCTTTGATTATGTTTAGGTGGATGTACATTTGGAGCTAGTTGGCGAACATGCTCTTTTGTGAGATTGTCTGTCACCTTAGCTTTAATATATTTCCTCTATCATATTCGTTTGTATCTCTCTTACTTTATAGTTATGTTTTGTTCCCTTAGAAACCACTAGCTAGGTCGTCAGCTCATTTTCTAGTAGTTCTTACTGTATTTTTGGTCCTCTAGTCATACAGAAACCAACACAATTGAGAGACGCACGCATGCTACGCTATCATCCCAGAACTGCGCTTCTATCCTTAGGCAGAGAGTTACCTAAGGTACAATGTTGAACCTGAAAGCCAGCTTGCCTAGCCCCATTATGGATTTCGAGTTTGCAAAGTGATTGAAGGACCTTATAGTCCTCATCATTCTCACCCCTCATTTCAAGACACCCCTTTAGAGTGAGGTAAGTTAGGGCATCCTTCCGCTCCTGGATCTCCATGACTTGGGGCCTTGAACATGGTTGGTCCCCCTCTCTTACACATAATTATAATAAATTTTAAAAAATTATAATAAACTAATCAAAATAAAATAAAATAATTGGATTCTAGACGTCAAGCTCTACAAAAGGGTATTTTTAGATTTTCATGAAAGTACCCCTAACTTGAGAAATTTAAAGTTGAAGTTGAAGTTTGTTATGTACCTAGGGATATGATATTATAATGAATTTAGCTGGATGAAGATGCTTCCATGTGGCACACATCCATTAAGTCAGTTATATTGGGTCATGCGAATAAATTATGTAATTAATTATATCAAGAGTTGAGTAGCCCTTAATTAAGATTACCCCTCCATTGTATTATTAGGAGGAGGTTTATATAAAGGAGGTGATTATCATTGTAAGATATGTGTGAAGTATTATATGGTATTTTGGATCTCTTGGAGATATAGCGTGGAGTGGTTTCTTCCATAAGGAGTATTGAATGGTGTTACCCTACCTCAAGGGTTTACTCTAATTTTGCATATATTGGATATTAGAGCATCTTGTCCCACACACATCTCTTATGTTGTGTGAAATCTATGTTTTTAATTATATTATTTTCATTATTCTATATGTGGACCATATCAAGTGATATCAGAGCATTGATTTGGGAAAAAGTAGATGAAACCCTAGTTTTTGAAAATTTTCCTATAATTGCCAAACAACTGCGAATATTTTTGTAATTTTTTAATTGAAGTTGGAGTATCATATAATAAAGATATAGTCCAAAAATAAAGTTAATACCATCAATATTTAGTGATTTATTATAATTTTATGATTTTTCATAAACTCACTTTCTAGGCCACAAATCAAGGTATCTTTCTAAAAAAAATTATTCTGGAAAGCTCATTGCTACCATTTTTTCACTATATCTCAATTGGTGGAGTTGATTAAATTTTATTATATCTTAAAATGAAAGTTTAGTTATTTATGCATGTGCATTAAGTGTTGTTTGCACTATATTCATCAAGTACCAAGTATGTGCAGGATCATGATGGGCCAAAAAGTGGCTATATGATGGGTATGTGTAGGGTATGTGGATGATGACCTTTTTTTACCCAAAATTGATGAAACGAAAAGGGTTTTTAGAGGAGATTCTCAGCTTTCCACCAATATAAATTATTCTTTACTTTCAATTTAATAAATAATTATTATTCATTTTCCATTTGAATTACTTTACTCAAAAGTCCCGACGATGTAGCTAATTGAAAACATCTATATCTTTCAAATGGTCGTGATTTTTTTGAATCCTAAACATGTGTCACATCCTATGCTTCACATACTATGGGATTAAAAAAAAGAAATTGAATTTCATGAATTTTTGACCAAGTTAAGGTGGTCAGACATACAATTTTTTAGATTTTTTAAAAGTTGTAATAAAAATTCATAATTAATTATTTACCTAGAAAAAAATACAAAAAAATATGCATCACATCGGGACACGAGTTCTCTACTCATATATAAAATCTTATAAAAAAATATTATCATTTTATTGTGGTTAGGGTGGTTAGACAAACACCTACTTATTTTTCCCTGAAATTTAAGTATTACTACATTGAAATTTCAAATTTTTACCAAATAGATTTGTTTTTTAAAATAAACCTAGTAGTTTAGAAACTACATTCAATTTGCTATAGATTCTATTCTTACATAGTTTTGAAATAATATAGATAACTTATTCAAATTTTTACGTCAAGTTGCCTAACTTTGATTTTTCTAAATTTTTCGCCACTTAAGGGCTTATTTTTTCCATGATGATCATGTACATACCCTACTAGTTGTGCAAGTGTTTTTAGAAAGAGTTTCAGAAGTATTGCTCAATGTTTGTAGAACAAATGAAGTATAAAACTGAACATACAGATGATTAGGCATAACAAATCACTTTCATTTATTTCATGATGCTATTTACATTACATATTTCATTTGATTGCAAGAATACAAATGATTGTACAACTTTACATTTTGATGCATTTCTTTTAGAATGGAAATGAAAGAAGAAACTAAAGGATCCAGACAAGCCGTGGTTTCTAGCTAATTCCATTCATTGCGGAAAGTAAATTCTACCATTGAAGGTAAAAAGAAATAAGAAAAGAAAATAGCAAAATACATATCCATCATTGCTTGATTCTTGATCTTCGGTTGAGATGCTTGCTGCTTGCTCCATACTGCTTTTGATCCCCAGTATACCTGCAAAAATTGGGAAAGTCCTGTTAGACCTCCAGATATGAGTTATACTACATGCCTTACCAACAAAAATATAATTCACTCCTCGAAATGCATGGAATCAACTAAAAGAAAAGTGCAGAAACAAGAGTTGAAAATGGAGTGTCACATCATTATTTTTATGCTAACATTGTTTGTTTCCTGTGTAGGTATAGGAAAAGTCATGAATTTGATCATCTTATGAAGACATAAAGCATGTGGAGTAAAATGGGCTCTCACAAGGGTAGAGCTCGACATGCTTCCCCTTAAACTTACAAGTGGGCTGAGAAGGAAAAGAACAATTATCATGCTCATCTGAGCTATTCAACTGAAGGAGTAAAACAAAATTTTAGTCATCAAAGAAATCAAGTGCATTGTTCATTCATAAAAATCAAGTCTGAATAGCGAAACGAGACTTACTAGTGGACAATGAACTGAATGGATTTAATTAAATTGAAATGCATCATTTAAATACTGTCAAATTAATTGCATTTTGTTGCCATCAATTTTTGTTCATGTTTATTCATGACGTTTCATAACATTTTGTTCTGGTACAATAGGTTTTCCAACTCATAATGTGATAGTGAACAACCATACATAATGCCTCATCAACAAAGTGTCAAGAAGAGATAACTTAAAGCATTTAGAGGAGTTTCAAGGCACTATTATCAAAAGTACACGAAAGATCAAAGTTCATTTTAGTTGTAGCTACTTGGAGGAATGTAAAAATGTATGAAATTTCAGAGGGAAAGTGCTTCCATTAGGCAATTGGAAGTGCTAGGTGGCTGAGAAAGAGAATGTAGACCTTGGAGCTATAATGGCTTAATGCAAATGCTACATTAAATAAAGCGGATACACCAACTTTAAATGTTATTAGAAGAACAAATGCATGGAACCTTTTCTTAATGGAACATAAAAATGCATGAAGAGTGCCAAGATAAAGAAAATTGATATCATCTAATCAATGCATGAACAATACATGTGAGAAACAATTCTAAATTTCTTTTTTTATGTCTCGCCAAGGAAATCTTTGCATAAAACTCAAAACAGAAAAAGAGGACAACATTTAAAGGTTTGACATTGTTTTCTCTCTTCAAATGATGTCTTTCATCATGTTTATATTGCTGTCATACAACCATTTTCTATTGGTTGTGTGTACACATGGATAGTATAGTCATCCTTTAAGTGGTGAAAGAAGCAACTTATTCAAGTGCAAGGTACAGTGATAAAAAATGTTTGATAAAGAGGAATATAAGCAGGAGGCCAACAATTTTGAGGTTCTTCAAGAAATATCAATGAAAGGAAAACATTAAAAGTAAATTGTAAGGAGTACAGATGCCACTATTTTATCATAGTTTATGTGATCAATAAGCAATGAGATCATGATTGTTTTCATTCCCAGGTGTATAACATGAGGGTAGAAATGAAAGTTTGGTGCAAGCTAGAATACATCATGGGGTTTTGACTAAAATGCAGTTTATATTTGAAATAGAGAATGCCCATATGGAGATTTTAATTCAAAATTCATTTTCTTCAAAATAACATTTACCCATGTAAGGGTTTTGACATAAACTACAAAAGGAAAAGAGATATCTTCATGGGTCAAGCTCTAGTTAGAATAAACATGATTTTCTTCCAAATTATAGAATACCCATCTAAGGTTTTCGTTTTAAAACACATATTTCTTCATATCACAGTGGACCATATTGGTTTTCAATAGAAAATCACAGAATAAACATTATTTCTTCAAGATACTGAATACCCACATGAGGGTTTGTCTCAGAAAATACAAAAGGAATGAAATGCTATCAGGGGTCAAGCTCAAAAGTGTGTCAAAAGCTCATATCAAGCATGTACATGGTGTGGCTTGGAGATATTTTTTGCTCTTTAAATGTTTGTCAACTCACAAAAGAGGGAAAAACCATTTTAATTTTCCATCTGAATCTCAAATTTGAAGCAAACAATGATTACAATGCAATAAAATATTTATAGAATTCTAGAATCAAGTATACATGGTGCGGCCTGTGTGATGGCTTGCTTTTCTTTTAAAAGCAATAATAATTTCTTGCAGAAACAAGCTTTTATAAGTTTTGGTTTTCAATAGAAAAATATAGAAGAACAATAAAGCTTACCATGCCACGCCTGTGGAAGAGCAAAATATGGCAGCCAAGCTCTCACAAAGCTTCCAAACAAAGCTCGAGCTCACCCTCATGGTGTCTAGGAAGAAAGGAAAATATAGAAATTCGAAAGATGCATCAGAAAAATGTAATGGCTATGGCTTGTGAGGCCATTTTTTCTCATCAAAAGGACCCAAGAAATAAATGGAAGTGTAGCCAGAGCTTACCAAGAGTAGTGGAGGTTGAATACGGTGAGGATTCGATGAGGAAGGAGCTTGAATGGAGGCTCCAAGTCAAAACCCTACTCATGGCAGCGCTCTTTCTCAGCAGAGCTTTTTCTCCAAAGTCACCAAATGCAAATGATGTGATTTTAGGGTTTGATCCAAGTTTTATCTATACTCATGCCCTAATTCGAAAATGGGCTTTTCATTTAAGATGGATTCCTTAAGTTTATCCTTTGATGTCTTATGCATGCCCTAGGTCAAGCATTATGGAGGTCTTCACATTGTTATTTTCCTAAGTCTTTAGGCTTGTTTGATAAACTATTTCATGGCTTAAGACTTTAAGAATTTGTGTGATGTCAATCTTATGCCTTAGTCAAAATTGGAGAATGACTAAATGCCTTATGTTTTTAAATGATTTTGAGAGAAATCAATTAAAATATGAATGATAAATTACTTATACCTTAGGTAAAACAATCATATCTTAGGCTTTGTTTTTAAAACTGATTTTGTAGAAATCAGATAAGTCTTAGAGAATATTCCTTAGTTTTATTTTCGATTGATTTTCCAGAAATCAATTAAAATATTGATAAATATTTTATGATTTTTTATGAGAAAAATCAAATTGTAATGGAGATAAGTATTGTTTTGCAAAAGATTCTAAACCTTTAATGCAAAAATAGGTCAAATTGAGAGAATAAAAATTTGCAAATATTTTAAAGCAAGAATAAAACAATGCTTTATAAATTTTTTTATTTCTTTGCTATTTTTAGCGGATTAGTGATTGATTTTTTTCTCTTGGTCGGTTTTGAGCTTCATGGAGAGGAGATAAGGTGTTTTTTGTGCTTTTAAAGCAAAGAAACCTATTTTTAGGTGCTTTTCAACATGCACATGCAAAAGGAGAGACTTTTCCATTTCAGTTACTCTTTTTGGGTTAGTTTTTGATGCTTTTCTTTGAGCTTTCTTCTTGAGCTCGGATTAGGGTTTTGGTGATATATCTTGAGGGAAAAATTTGAGTTTTTCTCAATCCAAATTATTGTTTCTTGCCCTGTTACACTTTTTGAGAGCCTGTAAACATTTTTGTACTTAGATTAGACAGATACACTCTTTCAGTTTCAATAAAGCAGCAGTGTTCTTCTTCCCATTTTTCTTGTCTCAGTTTTGTAATGGCAATCTGTTGTCTTTGTGTTTCAAATTTGAATCCTTATATATCTTGTTGTCATGAATCTTTTGTTCAGAATTACATGGTTTTAGGTTGCATGTTGTATATAGTTCTTTTAAATCTTCAGGAAAATCACTGATGAAAACATGTGCCAATGAGATTGTGAGGGCTATTGTGATATAGATACTGTTGTGAGAGATAAAGTCTGAATTTTCATAAGTCTAGTGAATCATCTGTTAGTCATAAGTTTTAATTTCAATTTATCCTTCTTCCTTTTACCTCAAAATCATTTAGAATAGGATTATTATTCAGAGAACCAACTCGCTCTGGAGATTCCTTCTTCGTTCAGATCACCCACATCTGAAGAAGGTTTCCATGTGTCAACATATAGTTAATTTTCTGCAAATTTACCAAAGGGTGCATATTTGATTGATAACACTCATAAAACTTAATTAGGGATCTTTTAATTTAATTTTATAAATTGAGGCTGACTGCATCATGTATTGGTTTGATCAAAGTTGGGTCAATTAGATTTGGTAGAACGGTTATCTATTGAAAGATTTTTTTTCTTAAATCCTAGTTTCCAATGGAGGTTCCTAATTTTGATCGAAGTGAAGATGCATTGGAATGGTGGTACAAATGGAAAATATATTATCATAAAAATATAGCATGACAAATAAAGTTTTGGTTCTTATTAAGAGGTGAACCTAACACATGGTATTTATCATTATTTAAAGATATTTCTTCTTTAGATGAACTAAAATAAGCTTTTTTATGTAGATGGACTCCTAAAGAAGAAGAGGAAGAAGATGTGGAATAAAATTAATAAGAGGGAGTAGAGGAGCACAAAAATAAATAAGAATCGAGGAAGAAGAAAAAGAAGATAAGGACAAAGAGAGAGAAGAAAAAGAAGATGGAGAAGGAGAAAACTTAGAAGAAGGAGATGATAAGAATACATGCACTTTAGCTCCAAGGATGGAAGATTAAATCCTTCAATTTCATGGATTCATTCAGAAGGAAAAGGTTATTGTCTCTATAAACCCTAGTAGCAAGTATAACTTAATCAACATAGAATTAGCAAAAAAGCTACAAGTACAAGCAAAGAGCATCAACGAAAATCAAATATTTGGTAAAAATATTAATTGTTTTAAAGATTTAAAGATCTTTATAGATAAATATGTTCTACATTAAAAATTGAATGCTTTGGATATAGATGGGTTGGATATAGAACCTATGGGAGAAATAAACGTTAAATTGCAAAAGAAGCTCATGAAGCTTTGATATAGAAGAATAAAATTACATTACAAGATATTACATATAATAAATTCCAAAGGAAATTCAAGGAAGAGAAAGTTCAAGAATGTCATGAAGATTGTATTAGTGAATTAGAGGAAGAAAAAGAGTTACAAGACTTTGAGACAAAATAGAATACAAGTAATTCTATTCAAGAGTCAATAAAACAAGTGGTAATAAATGGTGAAGAATCAAACATGGCTCCATGACAACAAAGGGTGCAAAATATAAGCATCCTAATCATTGTGAGAGGAAAAAATCATGGATGAATTATAGTCAAATGAATCCACTTGAGACAATTACTATGGACCTACATTGAATCAAAGAAACAATTGTAACAATAAATAGTATCATAGAAGTAATGGCTACTCATGGATGCAAAGGAGTACTTACTATGATAAATAATAGATTCAAATGGGTACCAAAAAAAAGGCTCAAGGTTGGGAAATACTTCCTATCAATCAAAAGGAATAGCAAGGATCAATTATGGATGGTTATATGATTGGTCATAGCATCATATTTATAAAATCTTGTGATAGTCATACTATTTGGCTTATTCTCGTGTTTCAGGGATAAAACATGCTAGGGAGGGATGACATGTTATGTACTTATGGATATGATATTATAATGCATTTAGGTACATGGAGATGCTAACATGTGTCACATATTGCTTAAGCTAGTTATATTAGGCCATGTGAATAAATTGTGTAATTAATTATATTAGAAAATTGAGTAGGCCTCATAAGAGGTGGTATAGAATTCTCTTTACCATGCAAGATTTGGTTGAAGATTGTAGCCACCCACTTGATTTAATAAATTTTATGAAAGTAAAAGAGAGATCAACTACGAGAGAATAATGCAATTCTATCAAAGGAAACAAATGATAGATTACAACAGATTTACAAATGAGGATCCCTTGGTTATATAGCCAAGGTGAGACATAATATTAGACAAGATCATGACAAGTGTCTTAATCCTATGACATGAGACAACAAACATTAACTTATTGAGGAAATAAAAAGTAAATGACATAAGCTAAGATAAGATAAGATCTAATGCCAACTAATACTTCTAGAAAGATTCATAGGACCTAAGTAAACTTAACATGTGAATAAGACCTACTAGGTGAACTAGCTAGGTAAAACACCATATTCACACCAACACCCCCCCTTAAGTGCAACTTAGTGAGAAGTGGAAAAATGAAAATGCTGCAAAGATGATGATGGGTCTTGGATACAAGGCCATGTTAGGTACCCATGTACATAAATGAAATCTCTCACAAACAGAGAAAAATAGAAAGCCTAGTGGGAAAAAAATTCTATCCAAAAGAGAGATGAAAAAAATGAGCTTTCAATGAATAATAAGAGGAGAAAACCCCATGTGAGAAAAAAAACCCCCATAAGAAAGAAGAATAGATACCATCTAACTCCCTCTCAATGTAGACTCTCTTGCAATGATGGTAGATGCTCGACACTGAATGTTGGAGATAATCGAATCTTGTTGAACACCATTTCTCCCCTTAAGAAGAAATCAAACCAAGATGATATGCTTGATGACTTCCCATTCCTGAGAGGAAGATGAGGGAAGAAAGATGATGAATGATTTCTTTGAATTATGCTCAAGTGTCTCCATTTTGATGTTGAAAGTTGTCACAATCCAAATAGGCTTTTTAGGACACTCAAATGAAGAGGACAATCCAAAATCAAGTAGAGATGATTATAGAATACAATCCAAAGAAAAATATATATCCTCTAAAGATAAAGAAGAATCCTTCAAATTCTACTTAAAATAATACACACTCATGTTAGAATATGAAGAATGATCATGTAGAGAATGAACAAGAGGGTCAAATTGTTCCCTCATAAAAATTGAAGAAGGATAATCTCCATCAAAGAGAATATGCATGCAATCAACAACATCTCCCGAATTTCAAATGTGGCTCTACAAGTAAACCTGCAATGTCTATCAAGTACTCATCCCAAGTAGCTATATTTGAAGACAATATATGTCCTATTGCATTGAATCACAAGAAGCTAAAACTATTGCAAAACAAGCATCATTAGAAGCAAAAATAGATGAAGGAGATGGAATATCAATACATGTCTCTAGAATAGTAGTGGATGAAAGAATACCAAGATTCAAATAACCATATCAAATCTCCTCAAAAAATTTCACACTAGATTCTTGAATGTGAACATCAACCAAAGGAATAATAGGGGAAAAATGTGAGGTGTAGACATGAGATTGATGATCAACCTCCCCAAATGCAACTATATCTTTATTATGTAAGTCCCAAGTTATGAAAAAATTTGGGTTGAAATCAACATTCTTTCCTACTCCACCATATGTGATCTAATAGATAGAAACGATATATTGGTTGGAAATCAAGGCACACAAAGAACATCATTAAATTCCTCGTCATCCATGTCAAAATATCCCTTCCCACAAACACACAAATGTTTGTTGTTGGCCATTAAGATGTGTGGTGATGAACATGACTCAAATGAAGAAAACATACTCTTTGATGAAGCCATATGATGTGAAGCTCCTAAATCAAGTATCCACCTTTCTAACCCATAATCTATGACTGAAACAAGTGCTTGCCCCTTTATCTCTCTCTAAATTTGATAAAAAAGAAGAAGAAGAAGAAGAAGAAGAACCTCCTAGTGTTTTTGAAATAAAATTCATTTGATTCTTCTTAAGGAGATGCTTCAACTCATGAATCTATTTTGAATAACATTGATGTTCATAATGATCTATTTTCTTGCAATATGAACATTTAGGCTTCTCCTTATTAGATGATTCCCCTTGAGAGAGAGGATTTAGATTCTTTGTGTATCTTTTTATTTTCTTTTCCAGGATTCCCTAATTCTTTATATATCTTTGGCTCACTAGCCACCAATGCTTGTGTTTTAGAATACTTGATTAGACCCATATGAATTAACTTCGCTTCCTCTTTGATTAAGATATTTTCAAAGTCATCAAAATTAGGATCAAAATATGACACTCCCATAGAAAGACGATGGGTATGAAAGCTAGAAACAAACACTAAATACTTAGATTCAAGCTTGGATAGCAAATTTAGAATCAATTGTAAATCCTTCTTTTCAATATATTGTAATTGTAGACATCCAAATTTGACACTTAATTTATCCAAATTTATCACTTTTCGTCTAAACATCCTCTTATCTGAGTTAATTAAGTAATATTAGTATTATTTAATTAATATCTTTAATTCTACCAAATCCTTAAGGTATTTAAATACCTTACCCTCCTTAATCCTCTTTTCATCAAATAAATTAAATAAATATTACATTTATTTAATTCCTCACATGTCATTTTCATCTAATCCTAATCCATCTCCTAATTTCTTCATTAAGGATGTGCACATGCCTAATCCTTGACTAGGATGTGTCACATCCTCCAACTTTTGCAAGTTGGCTTTTAATCCTAATTAGCCCCTAATTATCCTCTAATTACTGATTAATTAAGCCTAATCATTCTCCAAGGAATTTTTAATTCCTTTTTATTCTTCCTAGATTTCCCTCTTTTATATGTGAATTTTTAATTCACATTCCATCCTTCCAAGGCTTCTAGAACCTTGGACTTGTCACAATCTCCACATGTGACCCACCTTGGACTTGTCACAATCTCCACATGTGACCAAGTCCCACCTTTTTGGAGCCCACCTTTTATCCTCTAGATCATCCTAAGAATGTGAATTTTTAATTCACATTTATATCCCCAACCACCTTTCCTTTTCCCATGTAGATTTTTGAGGAATTCCAAAATTCCTCAAATGTCCCTTTCACTCCCACTTGGGGACAAGAAATCCCTTTTTGTGGAAATCCTCTCACTCCCCAAGGTGCATGTCCTTTTCCACCTCATGTACCTTTTTGACAACTCATTTCCATCTCATCCCCCCTTGGCCACTTCACCCTCCACATGTCAAGATGTGAGGGCTTGTGGGTTCTCAACCCACCATAGCCCTTCATCTTGACCTTGTTGGATCAATCTTGACCGTTGAATTCTCTAGATAATTCAAGATCCTCTATAAATACCCCCTCCTCAAAGGCATTTAAAACACTTTTCATTTGGAGCAACCTTATGCTGCCAATTTGCCTTCTCAACACTTAGTCAATTTGCAACTACATGCTGCCATTTTGTGCAATCATCTAATTCTCAATCACATTCACTTGCATTTGCATCCAAGCACATAGTAAAGATCTTCAATAGAGCCATCAAGGAGCACACATCCTATCTTAAGCAAGGGCCAATCAAAGGAGTATCAACTACAAAGGAAGGTAAAACTATTTGTCTTTTCAATCTACTTTCTTTAGTGTTTTATCACTCTCTTTTGGCTAATCTTGAGGTGTCCTTGATATTTTGTTTTTTCATATTTTTAGTTGTTTTGCTCATTTAGAATAGCATAATATCAGGGTATACAGTAATATTTTAACTATGTTCTTAGTTGCTTAATCTTGGAGATGTAGTCTTAGATGTTGTCAAAACCTTCAGAATCAAGATTCATCAAATCATTGTCAATCTAATATCCCCTAATCAAGTATTAGTTTTACAATATAATTTTTTAGAAGTTTCCTAAGCCTCCTTAGGTGTTTTACATGATTCAATATGAAATTGTAAATCAAAATACTAATGAACATATGCATCCAAGTGTTTTCTCATGATCAATCTTCCATTTTTCCAATTATTTAGCATTAGTAGATTGATGAATGGTTCTTTTAGATGGCCTAGACAACCCTTTCCCATAGGATAATTCCATATTTATTTTCTCCATGAAGCATAATTATATGGAGTTGGGAGTTCAATTTGAGATTTTCCCATTGCTTGAACACACAACTAGCAAAAGAAAGAAATTAACCACCCCACAATTACCTTCTTAAATTACTCAATAAAGAATCCACCTTAGAAATATATTATTGAACACTTTATTCTCAATATGATTACAGGTGCCACTTGCCAAATCAATGAAGTGGACTTGATCTTAGTGCTTAAAGATGTCAAATTTTGCCACAAACTCAAAGTATAATTTTAAAACAAAATTAGATCAATTTATCACACCACTAAAAATTATACGAAACGTTATGTAGTTTAAAAAAATGCACCCAAAAATGTTATCGTAGGAGCGAGAATGGAGTCTCAAAATTTCCCAAAACAAGAATGACTGATCAACACCTATGAGAATATTCAATTTATGGAAACACCAAACACCAAAATAAAAATTAATTGCACCAAAATGAAGAGCATAAAATTCTACCCCAAATAAAATAAAAAATTCTTGAAAAAAGGAAATTAGATGATTGAGTTATGGCCTTTTTAAGTTGGACTACAAATTTAAAATTGTTGATGAAGAGGGGGATAAATTGGAGCGACCTATTGACAATCATTTGACCATCAAATTTAAGACAATCATATGTGACAATCATCTCACTATAAAATTTAAGACAATATTTCTGATGATCATTTGACTGTCAAATTTAAGATAGTCTTTGATGATGATTGTTTGTTTGTCAAATTTAAGATAGTCAAATGAAACTTAAAAAATTGTGAAATTTTGTCTCAAAAAAAGAAGTATTATATATGAAAATAGGGGTTTTTGGACCTTTTGAGCATAATGTCAGGGTCAAATTTGACCCAAAATGCTATAAAATGATGACTCCTTGATAGATTTGGCCTCGAACCTCCCTCTTCAAACCCTTGTATCTGTCTAGCTTCCAATGCCTGATCTTGGAAAAAAAAAGGCAAAACTAACTTTATTGAACCCTCTAAATTCAATGGTGACATCATATCTACACCAACAAGTTCAAAAATAAACCTACAATACAAAGACACAAAGAGGAAACCCCCAAAGCTATAATTTCTTTTAAATTTTTATGATTCTCTAGATCGTCAATTAATGCAAGCGAACATACTCAAATTTTCAAGATCCACCAAGATTTGCAACCTAGATCTCTCAATTGAGACTAATAAGAAGAAATTTACCACAAGCTCTAATACCATGTAAGAGTTGGTGTAGAATGCTTTAAAAACCATGCAAGATTTGGTTGAATATTGTAGCCACCCAAGATCTCTGAACTTCTTTGAAAGCACAAGAGAGAGCAACTATATGGGAGAATAATTATATTCTATCAAAAGATACAAATAATAAATTTCAATGGATTTATAAATGAGGACCCCTTGATTATATAGATAAGGTGAGACACAAGATGAGACAAGATCATTACAAGTGTCTCAGTCCTATGACATGAGACAACAAACATTAACTTACCTAGGACACAAGAAGTAAATGACATAGATAAGATAAGATCTAATGCCAACTAAGACTTCTAGAAATATTTCTAGGGCCTAAGTAAGCTTAACATGTGAACAAGACCTACTAGACAAACTATCTAGGTAAAACACCATATTCACACCAAGAAACCATCATTAGGATTACCCCTGCATTGCATTATTGGGAGGTGATTATCATTGTAAGATATTTGTGAAGTATGATATGGTATTTGGGATCTCTTGGAGATATAACATGGAGGGTCTTCTTCCATAAGGAGTATAGTATGGTGTTACCCTACATCAAGGGCTCATTTTATTTTTGGATTTATTGGATATTACAACATCTTGGGCCACAAACATCTCTTGTGCTATGTGAGATCTATATTTTTTGTTATATTATTTTCATTATTATATGTGTAGATCATATCAGAGTTTGTTTGAATTTTCCCAAAAAGAGGGGTTAAACTGTTATTGTAGAACCCCAATCCTAGCACCTGCAAAACACAAGAAACAAACACATAGTTAGATCATATGCAAGTGAGAATCAATATTCCCCATGAAATCCATTAGAAATGCTCAAAATAGGAAATAAAATTGAAAAACACAATGAGAAAGCAATGGAGTTCTAATTAAGCAAGCAAAATCTTGATCCCATGGGGGAATTGGTGCCAATTTGATGTGAAAATTGGCCCTTTCCCAAATCCTATGATACAATGTTGATGAGTGATACACTTTGATGTTGATTCAATTGAGCTCCATGATGAAAAATATGCATAACCTAGCTATACATTTGATAAGATGGATGAAGATGGAGGTGCTTGAAGATGAAATTGAGTATAGTAAGTTCACTCAAATTGTTGATGATCAAATGAGGAGAGAAACCTCTTATTTATAGAAAGAAAAGATGGTAGAATTCCCAAAATGAAGCAATGTGGGACTAAATTTCAACCAATGGCCAAATGAAACTTGTCAAGATGTCAATGGGAAAAGGATGTACACATTTTAGTGAATGTGCGCATAAATGCAATTAGTTGAAATTTGAAATTAGTGAAATGACAAGGTGGAGGGAGAGTCAAATGGAGTTATGGCCACTTGGCTCAAGGAAAAAGGACTTGAAAGGAGAAATAAATGTCTTGTTGGAAGGACAAATCCACTTGGATGCACTAATACATTTGACTACAAAATCCAACGAAACTATCTGACAAAATATGTAAAATTCGATGTTCGTCGTGCTTGCAAAATTTGATGTGTAATTTTCAATTTTTGAAAGTTTATCCCTGACGTTCATCAAAATTTTGATGAACTTGGGGCTCATCAAAAAGTCGGCTATCATTTTCATCGAATTTGTGACAAACAGGAAAAATAGAAAAAAAACAAATTGTGGCCACATAAAGAAAAGTGAGTTCGCACCTGATTTATTGCGACTATGTTTTGCTCTACTTGAGACAGTTTGTGGAGAACTAAAGATGATTTTCTTTTGAAAAATCAGCAAAAATTCAAGAGGATATCGCCGGGTTGAGGGTATTCATTGTCTTTTTGCAGAATTTAGTTGTGAAGTCAGATTTGTAGTTTCAAGTTTGAAAATCATATTTTAAAGCAACATTATCTCACCATATTTCATTTTTAGAGGTTAAGAGTTATGAGAATTTCATGTCCAGATTTTGTTTTGTGGAATCACCATAAGATCACAACCAAGGAACAGATTCTTGTGACTGTAATTATGTGATCCATTTTTCTATTGGTCATGTGGCACAATTGTGCTATAACAAATACAGGATGCATTCATATGTGATCCAAATGTGGCTATGTTGTAATAGAAATGGAGGCACTCATAATATGTAGTTAATTCAGGTTTATAATGTAGGTGTCAATCATCATTGGGTGCATTCAGGTTGTCTCAAGTTTAACAGGTTAGGATGTAATTATAGCATGATCAAAGAGTGATTACCTATTGCTACAATAAAGAGCCTATAACTCTAGTTGATATGTAGAGTGGTTGTGTTATATCAATTATGTATTGCATTCAAGCACAACCCATGTTTAATGGGCTATTCTAGAGAGTGATCAAGATTTTCTAAACCTTATGAATGTTACTGGACATATATTTGCATAATCTCATATTCCTTTAGAGGCTTTTGAAGTATCAATGTATTCTATATAGGGTTTAGAATGATTTCTTTTAATTAAAAAAATAAATAAATGATTTATTTCCCTGTAATTAGATAATGTGGAGATCTCCTAAATCTGCCCCAGTACACTATCCTCTTTGGCACTATATTCATTACTCCAACTACTAGGGTTTTGCATGTGATATCTTTAATATCTTCATGACCGTGGCTTTTAAATAGATCTCAGTCTTTGCTTTAATCCTTTTCATGATAACCCTTGAGTTCCATAATCCACCTTCAATCTCTTTTAAGAACACTGTCTTAAGCTAGACTGCATAGTATGCATATAAAGCAAGTCCTTCATACCTACCATTGTTCCAAACCACCACTCACTGCCTTGCTTAAAATGTTGCCTCCATAAGCACAATAACATTTTTTAAAATCATGGTTGCTAGTGATTGACCATTAAGGTCACCACTTTCATCATGAAGATACAATGAGATTTTAGTCTTCAAACTCAAGGCACTATGGAAGATAACATTGTGAATTGTTTTTTGTGTATGATTCAATTTTCTTGCACATTTACTACTTTGCTAACTTCCTTTAAGACTGGGTATTGCACCCTCGCTGCAATCTTAAACAACTCACTCACTATCACTTGAAGATTCCTTTCATGAGCATCCTTCTATAAAATCAAACTATGCCCTATAGACTGCCTACTTACTACAGGGGACTCATTGTCTCATGGTATTGTAGTTCTTAAGATCCTTCAACTTTATTGACACTACTTCACATTCCACAAAGCATTATTCACTATTCTCCCATCTTTGATGAGTCTCAAAACACTGCTCAAACATGCAATCCACTACCTCTATTATACATTAATGGCTAAGAAGAAACATTGAACCTATGATTACCACTCTTACTTCATTTGAACAGTCATTCCTTGATTGCATTTGCCTTGTATAACACTACCAAAAGCATTTGAAAAACCCTTAAGGTCAGCAATGGGGTAAGGAAACTCACTGTTAAAATCTCCACTTTACTATGCAAGGTTTGAGCTTTATTATCTTGTCACTGCTCAACCTCTTTTTGAATCTCACATCTCAAGTGACTGTCATTCTTCTTACAGTAGATTGCATTTACAAATGTCACTAAGCTACATAGTGTGCTTGTTATTGGCTACAATCTTTAGATTACAAGATTTTATTATTACCTACAATGTCTCAATCTTTCTGGTAATGCAACATCACTAATCTGCTATAGTTATTGCTTATGTTTCTACAGAGGCCTAGGGTTTTTCCCCTAATCATGCTCTTACCAATCTTCTATTTTTTTTATTAGGGAGCTCTCTCAATGTTGAGGGACCTAGGGATAAGCTCGTCATAAGAAGTGACACATTACATCTTTAACTAAAAAGATAAATCCGTATTGACAATAGCAATGATGATTCTGACTTGTTGCTCCTTAGGAATGGGTCACTTACTCTTACTAGCTCGCTACCTCCATTGTTGTAAGAAGTTTGTGATCAAGTTCAATATTATGATTTTAGGAGTCTTAATGGTTGGAAATCATATTAAAATCAGAATTTAATAAGTTTTGGAATTAGTATTTGAAAGTGTTTTTTGGGGTCATTAACTTCAAACTATCTTCTCTTTTGCAGGGGTGGTTGCATGCCAATTTTTTTGGTGTAAAATATCAGAATTATTAGATTATGTTACATGTCTATGAATAAAAATTATTGGAGTGTGAGTTTGATATTTTTTGAAGATCTAAATAGTCAACCTTGAAAGAAAAATCATGTCAGATAATATTAGTCCAGAATAAAATGAAGAGACACTTGATAGATTGTGGGCTAGATTGAAAAGAAAGGGTGATGTGAAATGTTATTGTCCTTGCAATAATTGCAAGGGATTAAAGACAAGATGACTTTTAATGAAAACTATGAAACATTGTAGGTAGCATGGTCACGTTGAAGGGGGTCATGATTATCATCCACTGGTAAGTTGTTCATTATATGTGTTTATATTGATTGAATTTGTAAATGTTTATATCATTTTAACATTCTATATCTATATAATCACTTGATCATGGTCATGGTTTATTTGTGTCAATCGTTATTATAAAGGTTGGGCACCCTAGGGCAGATGATATGGATTATCACGGCCCGGAGAATGTGGTTTTGCAAGCGGAAGAACATGGAGCTGTGAATATCGAAGATGAAGTTAATGATCCTATGGAAGAAGATGATCATGCGCCAGAAAACACAGTTGAAGATGATGGTACGAATACATTGATCCGTGACACATTTAGTGGTAGAGCTGATCATGATGATCAAGATGAGTTTGATGATGTTCATGATTTACCTATACTTGAAAAGGCATGCGAGCCCCTTTATGAAGGCTTTGAAACAACTCTTCTCTCTGCTGTATTGTTGCTCTTGAACTTGAAGGTTATGAATGGTTTATCAAACATAGCAATCTCACAGATGTTAAGGTATGTCATATATGTCATCTTTTTTCATCTATTTTGAAAGTTGTTAGTTCATCACTAATAAATAAATGATAAAATATGTACCATAAATATTCTTTATATGAACAAATTATTTTTTGTTGTAGATTGATTGGTGAATTTTTGTTACCACCATCAAATATTTTACCTTTTTCATATCGATATTTATGTGCCATTATGAAAGATATCGAAATGGAGTATCAAGAAATAGATGCATGTCCCAATGATCATATTATATGTCATAAACAACAGGAATTTGCAATAGAATGCCCAGAATGTCATATCAGTAGATATCAAATAGATCAACTAATAAAAAAGGTGTCTTGCAAGGTTCTTCGTTATATTCCCATAATTCCACGTATGCAACGATTATTTAGGTGCAAAAGCTTAGCGCAATTGATGGATTACCATGCACGGAATAGAAGTGGAGATGACATTCTTCGAATGCCTGCGGATGGTTCTGCATTTAGGGACATGGAGGAAAAACGGCCACACTTTAAAGAAGAACCTCGTAATCTCAGGCTTTCATTGGGAGCAGACGATCTAAATCCATTTGAAGAGCTGCGATCTATTTACTCAGTGTAGCATGTTTTTGTTATCAACAATAACATTCCTCCATGGATGTCAATAAAGAGGGAGCACATAATGTTGTCAATGATTGTTCTAAGTATTTGTTTACATCAATTTTATTTAACATAGTAGCATCTCATTTGTCATATTTGTTGCATAATGACTTATATTTTTTTCATTTAATAGTCATGTACATTAATTTATATATATTGCAGTAAAATTGTTATAATAATTATGTAATGTTTATGTTGATCCAACTAGGTAAGTACTAAGTTAAAGATATGAATGTATATATCGAGCCTCTTATCGATGAGTTACTAAAGTTATGGAATGGCGTCACAATGTATGATGTCTCCAAACCAATAGGACAAAGAAAATTTCAATTCCATGCAATGCTTGTATGGACAATTCATGATGCCCTAGGGCTAACACATTTTTGTGGTATGTTATAACATTTGACTGCACTTTTAACAATATTTAATTTGATGAAGTAGATATCATGAATATTTTTAAAATAATCTATTCATTATATATAATGAAAAAATGACATATTTAATCCAATTATATATCATTTTGCAAGTCTTCAAACAAAGAGAAAATTTGCATGTCCAATTTGTGGTCCAAAGATGAAATCTCGTTGCTCAACAAGTTTAGGAAAGCAAGTGTTTGATGAGTATAGGCACTTCCTCCATAGAAATCATAAGTATCGAACTACTGAAAAACATTTTTTCAATGGGAAAGAGGAGACTACATCAAAACCACAAAGAATGTCACCTCGCCTATGGAAGTTGGAATATAATAGAATTAATCGTCAAGTTATACATTGGATCAAATTGTTTATCTATCATGTATGATATGTTTTGAATTTATATTTTTATATTGTGTTGTGTTTACTCATGTTGTAATTGACAATGTCGATTGTCGTTGTTAATTTGTTTAACTTATATACTTCATGAAGATTGTCAAGGCATTAATGGTTGGCTTCCACAAGGACCTGAAAAGTTATGCTGCATAATTTAGTAGGTTGCCCTACTATGAAGCTACAAATTATGCATTTGTTTGATACAATGCATATCGAAAGAAATATAAAAATGTTATGGAAAATATTGGATGGAAGGCATGACAAAGAAAAATTGTCAAAATTTGTAATGACATTTAGGAAGCCAATCATGCAATGAAAAATGGTATTCAATTAAATAGTGATGGAGACCAAATTAATATAAGTGCCCTTGGTTATTAACAGAGCAACAAAGCAATTCTATAAAAGAATTCATACGAAAAATTTGATTTCCCACAAGATTTGCTGCAAACATAAACAATATAATAACAAAGAAAGGTGAATTTAGGTCAGGGATGAAAATACATGATTGACATACCTTCATTAAGGTAATTATTCTGGTATATTATATACACTTGTATAATGCATGTACCTTTTCAGCGCATTGTGTTTACTTTCTTACTTTGGAAAAATAATGAAAAGATCATTTTAGTAATTGTTACAAAGACGCTCTCACTCTCCTGCATAAACTTTGACAACAATGTCAAAGCAAGTTATAGTGTATGATCTTGGAAAACACATGAGGTAAGTAGCTAGATTTGTTCAATTCATTGTATACATCTTATAATTGCCATTTTTTTTACTTGTTATGTAATATATTGTATATTTTTGTTAAATCTCATTAATATATTTGCGCCTTGAATCACTTGTAGATGGTTGTCATCTAAAGAAATCCATAAAGAAGATATAAATTATTGGAAGAGAAAAATTTCTTGTCTAATGTGTGAAATGCAAAAGTGTCTACCTTCAACATTTTTCAATGCACAAGAACACTACCTTATACACCAAGTTGAGGAGATTGAATTGTGTGGACCTGTACACACAAGGTCAATGTGGATGGTTGAGAGGCACTTGAAATTTTTGAAGGCTTTGGTTAGACAAAGAGCACATCCTGAGGGTTCTATGGTGGAGGGATATATGGTATACCAGACAATGGTGTACATTAGTGAATATCTTCCAAAGTTTGTAGCAAAGATCCATTTAGATTGCATTTGGGATCCCAACTCCATTAACAAATTCAAGGGGATACCCGCTTGGGGAAAGGTATCGAGGAAAGAGGTACTATATTTGTCATGGAGATTAATTGGAATACATTTTACATATGGTTTTTAGGTATATTGTACTTATTTAATTTTTAATTTTCAATATACATAAATTATAAATTAAGGTCGTATACTATGGTATTTAACTAATTATACGTCGCTTGTGAATTTCAATTTATTTTGGTATAGTTGGTCGAGAGTGGGATGCACTACATTTGTACGTTGCCAACAATCTTGATTGGATGACGGTATGGATTAAACGATGTCAACAATCTGGTCGCGCATTAACATGGGAAGGTGTGGCTTCATTGGTTAAAGAAGCTCATCGTAATGGAGATTCCAATGTTACACAAAGAGAAATTGATTTAACATATAGTTTAAGAGAGAAACAGGTACGTATAAATATATTAATCACCCATATTATTTAATTATTTTCAAGTATATTGATGTATATATATCTTGAGATTTTTTTCTTCGCATACATTCGACCAAGAATAAATATGTTTATCAACTGACGATATTGCAATAATTTTTACATTTTTGACATATTGCAGGTGAAACACCACAAGGCTATATGGTGTAATGGTTGCAAATTTCAAATCAAAATGTTGGATTACATGAAGAAAACTTGTGATTCTAGAATAACTGTAGTCTTTCAGGTGACTAATGTTTCATCTAGAAGTGACATACATCCAAATGTCTCAGAAAATCGATACTATGAGATTTTGGATGATATACTTGAGTGTGACTTTAAGTCCTTCAGATTAATTTTGTTCGTTGTCCTATGGTATAGGCTACGATTGAATGAAAATGATCCTAAGATAACTGTTATTGAACATGATAATGGATTTACCATGGTTAATACAAGGTTGATCGAGTGAGCTGGAAATGAGCCCTATGTTCTTCCAAGCCAATGTGAGCAAGTATTTTACTCAGAGGTTCCGTGTAACCCGGGTTGGTCATTTTTTGTTAGACATGATCCAAGAGGAAGGTCGATAAAGTATAATGCGGTGGAAGAAGAAGATACCCAAGAACTAGAAGATGATGTAGATGATGATCAGGATCAACGGTTAGTTGATGATGTCCCTGACGAAGATGTCGAAGAGGAGGAACTAGATGATGATGATGTAGGAGTTAATGTTCATGAAGATGACATCCGTGTGGATGATGACATTATTGAAATTGATATCGATGATGATGATAATGATATGACCAATCCTTGCACAAGTTGGAATCGACCCATGATATAGACAAAGAGTTGGATGAAGAAAGAAGATCAATGACATTGAAATGGAAGCTATGTGGATTATATTATCTATTTTATATTAATTCTCTTGATAGAATTATATTTGACTCTATGTGGTTACATAATTAACTAAGGATAAGTTTTACCTCTTTGCCATTACATAATTAATTTAATGATGTAATTTTAATGTTTGAAAGGCCGTAAAATTGAAACATTTTAATAGTGATGTTAACAACCTTGATATTAGTGTGTTTTATGTTTCATGTGATCATAAAAGATTAAAAAGTTAGTTGTAGAGGTGGTTGTTCAGTGGTTGACGTGTATGTTGGTTCTTTTTACAATGTAACTAGGTTTGTCTTCTAATATACCTATGGAGTTGCCAATTCCAAATCGGAAGGTATTCACTTCACCAACTAACGAGGGACTTTAAAAGCCTCTATACACTTCGAAAGTCAGAAAACCCGAGGGTGATCCCTTAATGTGTTTACAACCTCTACACCATTATTATAAACACATAATAAATAAAGGCATGATCTCACTTAATAGCTCAACATCCATAAGATACACAACTAGAATTGGTTGTTCATAGACAATATCAACTATCTAGAGCGTGAGATAACTAAACACAATCCATTGTATAAGATAGTCAATGATTTGCAATTTGTAGCAAGCTCTAGGCAAAGACAAACAAATAATAAACTACATGAATAATTACAACTTATATCAGTGCCATATATTCATTGCAGAAGTCAAATTTATAAGCATCTAGAGGTTTATAATAGATTTAATACATCACATATAAGATACCTGACAATATTGCATTAGAATTTTATCAGTATGCATTCTAACCCATGACTACTTATCAAATACTTATACAATACATATCTGCCTATAATCCCATTCAAGCATTTTGATTAATTCCTTGAATTAAAGCTAAAATAAAATCATAAACACCACAACAATGAGATGGATAAAACAACCCTTAGTTATTTCATTGAAAGTTTAGATATGCATGTACAATGGAGAGACATGAGTTCGAATTTTCATTTCAACTCAAATGCTAGTACTGTTATACAACATTAATTCTCTATGAACTCAAAACCTATTACATAATGACTCAAAACCTAAATTGCATTTCTCTAAAACCATCGGACTTTACAATTTGCTCTGCAACTTCACCTAGACTCGACAAAAATTATCTAACTTTCTAACCCATACTTCTGGCCTTGAAATCCTTCTTATAGAAAATGAAGGAGAAAACAAGCATCGGGATAGAAAGTACACATGTCACTAGCCAATTGGAGCACTTGGTGATATTCCAAAATTGCTATAATAGCTGTTCACCTTGAAAAATATTCTTGTTCAAAAAATCATTACAACAATAATCATCCTAGAGCATATTCTCATTCATCATGTTGGTGGAGGAAGGTTGATGCAATAACAAAAAACCACGTGAAACCCACACCAAGAAAGTCATCCATACAAAAATGGAAACTCTATAACCACAACATCTAATTTGCCACCTGTCGGCAGCCCACTTCACCACCATCATTCAACACTTAGCCACCCACCTTGGTGTTCTCTTTCTACCAGCCTGGCCAAATAAAAATTAATCACCTCACCTTTGTACTATAAGGAAAATACTTTAATCGCTACTCTGATTAGCATCTCTTTCAAAAGATTCTAAAATGAGCCTAAGACTCAGCTAATCTTATCCATACAATTTACCAACAAATCATAATTTGATTTATGACAAATTATTTTAATTTGATTATTGATGGCTTTACTTGCTTGATCCTACCATTGTTGGAGTGTTCTGATTTCCCCTTGCTCATCAGTTATATCAGGTAACAGTGTGTTACCCCAATCATTGAAGTTCTTTACCAATTACCTAATATTCCTACTTAGATCATCTAGTAAGGTCTAAAAACCTTGCAATAATTTAACTAATATATAAGTAGGCTTCAATGATTCGGGCCTATTATTTACATCAAACCTTGAGGCTTTATTCATAACATTTAGATTATTTTCCCTAGGGATCAAATTTTGAATTATTGGAATCATTATCCCCTGATCCCTATCAATATTATTTATTGCTTCAAATAGCAAAGAATACAAAGAATGTATAGAGGGAAGTTTATTATCCACCTTTTCATTTAAATGCTCCATAACAAGAGTAACAATTTCTTTTTCTTTTGAAAGAAACCCCTCCTCTTTTACCCTTAGTGATGTCTGTAATTGATCAATTTTCTGCATGAGCTGCCTCTTTGTTGGATCAACAGAGCACTACGTTTTTTCATCAACTTGTTCTAGAGGAGGGGTAAGAGCAGGATTTTTAATGGGAGACCCTAGTGTAGAAACATTTGGAGAAGCAGGAGGCATTGACCCTGCTTTGGGAGGTGATGTGCTGGTTCCTAGAGCATTGGATGTTTCCCCAGTATCTCTATACTTGAACCTTTCTACTTCAGTTTGAAACTCAACATTCCTCTGTTGCATTTTACTATATTCTTCAATTAAAATTTTATACTTCTCCATTAGGCTCTTTCTTTCAACCTCCTCCCTTTCAACAATCTTTTGGGCCAACTTGGCCACATTCACAGTTAAACTAGTGGCTTTGGTTGTTGTAGTCTCTGAAGCCCTCTTTATTATTAATCCTCCTTTGAAATTTGGATTAATATCAGCAATGTCTGGCTTTCTTCCTCATGGAGCTAATGCCCAAATTTTCGGTTTCATATTCTTCAATCAAGGTAGAGTTTTGTAATGTCATTTTACCCTTCCGGGACCTCGAAAAGGATTCTTGCACTTTTATAATGGCATTGAAAGCCACCGACCGCGATGTCCCATTTAGGAAAAAATCAAACACTGCTCTCATTCACTAGTTGTCTTCCTTCTTAAGGAGTATATTTTGAACTCTTCCATTAGTTTAGCTTTCACTTCTTCATCATTCTCCGATCTGACTTGTCAGGCCTTAGTTCTCTTCTCTCCTTGCATTTATTTTGATATTCCTCAAATTTCATCCTCCATGCCAATTGCAAGAATACAAGAGTCTTTACAAATGCATTGTCATCTAAGAACTCCTTGCAAGCCTCCGTTCTTGCATCTTGCACTCTTACCCTTCATATCTAAATCGGATAGAACCAATTCAACTGATCTAGGAGGGGACGACATACCAACTTGCATGTCTTGATCAATAACAATAATTTCATCTATGAGATCCTCAAGTAGGTGATCAGTTCTTTGCCTCTTAGGGCTTGGCTCAGGTGGTAGTGATGGGGGACTACGCTCTGGTGAAGATCCTAATTCAACGATTTTGATAGCCCCAGGTACTTTGAATTTTGGGCCTAGTCATGAAGGCACCTTCATTATTTTCTTCCCTTTTCTGTCTACTTCTTCCTTATCACTGCCAGTATCCCTTTTCCTCCTATAGATGGGCTTCCTTTCTGTAGGCCGATATACTAGCTTTGTTTCAATTGGCATATCACTTTGTCCTTGCATATCCAGACTTAGCCTTAAATTTATCTTTTTGGTTGTCAAGGTGTCCATTATCTCCTTGAAATTATTCATTAAAAAATCAATTCTCTTGTGGTATGGAGTGAATTCCATCAATGGATCATACTTTGGATCCATTTCATGCACAATATCCAATAGCTTACTATAAGCTATCCACTTTTTCTTGTTCAGTTACTGTCTATTTAAATTAAATCTATATCTTGATCGTGTTCTCTCGTGGAAATGGAACCCATGTGCAAATTCTTTCCACCTTTATTCTTTGTTTGAAAAGAGCAAAGAAACCTTTTAGGATCATATGTTTGTCATTGGACCAAATCTCAAATGGTAATCAACAAAGAATTTTCTCAAAAATGTGTCCAAATTTCCTTTGAAAAAATGTGTCGCATTACCATCAGATAATCGTGGAATAATGTTTCCTTCTAGTTAGGTTATTCTCTATGAATACAGCTCCATCCGCCACATAACTTCCTCGCAAAACCCTAGTCTTGGTGGTACATTGCATGGCAAGATGTGAGGGGTCTCGAACTATATTCTCAAGACAAGGCCGACTGATATGGATATCGTCAACCCGCCATGTAAAACCCTCAATTTGGTTTCACCTTCGCCTAAGGAAATCATGCACTCCTCGTGATCCCAGTGCCATTTACCACTGCACCTAGCCCTCAATCTTGTAGCAAAACAATTATCAAATTGTACATAACGGTGTTTTCCCCTTATTTCAGACAAATCAAATTCTATATCTCCATTCAGTAATCTTTCTCTCATTAACTGATTGTCTTAAGTTCATCTTCAGCAAAGAAATCAGCATTCCTAAACAAGAACATATGCATCAACATGGAATACCAAAAGAATTGAGTACCAGTATCACCATTCTACAGCTTCGATAGTCCTTCATCTATCCTCTCCACCAAAAAAGAAGCAAATTCATATGTTATAGAGAAGTTAGGGTGTTGTATTTGCACCCCCATGAACATGTATGCAATCAACATTACTACACTAGGGCTGAAACCCAAAATCTGACATAGTAAATAGAAAGTATCCAGGAAAGGCTTTCCAAAATAATTCAATTTGAAGGGTTCCTGGTCACTAGGGCTGATGTGAAATTGTGAACCCCCTACCTTAACCATATGAGGTGGAAGCAACTTAACCCTAAAAAGATATTTCAAATTTTTATACTCCTGCTTCATTTCTTCAAGATTAATAGGAGCCAAGTCATCACTTGGCTCACTCAAATCAAAATTCTGTAGGATAACATCTCTGTTAATTTATAATAGAACCCCTCCATCATTATCTCTAATTACCCATGTGATAGGGTCATATCTTTTGGCCACTACTCTAAGTAAGTCCACATCAGGGAATACATTTGGAACAACTAGCTTTCCCATGTCATACCTCCATCCATTTGAAAAAGGATGAGAAAAATTCCTCTGTCCATACCATAATTTGAACCTTTCCTTCTCTCATTTGTTGATAATGGAAATTGATCTAGGAAATCATCATACAAGTTTCTTTTCAAATACTCAATGTGGCCAGAGTGTTGCTTAGTTGGCACCATTTTAGACAAACTAGGGCCTCACTACAATGTTACACTTCAAGTGGCTATGACTAAGCAAACATAGGAAATTACAGAGTAAAAATACTGTAGTTCTTCATAATTTATGATTAAACAATAGCCCTAACAAAAGATTTTAATGAAATCAATGACAAGCATAGCAGACCCCCCCTTCCCAAATTTAGGTGCAGAATGACTGGGAAACAAAGAAAATTAACTCACAGCTTTTTTTGCACAAACTCCAATTTCTGGCTACAGCTACTTGCAATTTCACTTTTGGCTCTGAAACTGTTTTTACGAAATACTTGGATGCTTTGTGATACAAATGAGATGAGTAAATTGATTTTATGTCGATCAAATCCTGCTAGTAGATGTCTCATCCGCCATTAAAGCCCACTCATGGGCTGCACGAAGGGCTCCAACCATAATTTAATACATATTTAAATTTGAGCCATTGATCCTTCAATTTGATCAAATCATTGATGATCATCTTCAAAATAGGCTGAGAAAGGAATGCCACGTGGCGGTTGCCCATGATATTGCAATCCTTTGATTTACCATCACGGGATGGCAGGCACCGTCGATCTTTTTACCACAAATCCTGCTCCTTCAAAAATGGTCGTCATCCTTTCCTTTAACTGTCGAGTAGCTTTTCCCTTAAAATTATAACATCTATGTTGAAATAAAACACATGCATCTTACAAGTGCATTAGTAATCTACCCCGTAATACATTTAAAACTGGTGAACACTTTTTTCACTCCTTAGGCTTCATTGGATGAGACACATGGCAGGCACCCACGACATCATGATCCCAAAATTCCTAATCACGGGATGGCAGGCACTGTCAATCTTGAAGAGATAGCTCATCAATGGTCACACAGATTTCATCTTTTAGGAAGGGCACATGGCACCCGCTCGTGATATCATGATCCCTATAATCCCTAATCACAGGATAGCGGGTGTCGTTGATCTCGTTCCTTTAACACAGTTGCCAACCATGTCATTAACCTTCGAGAAGATTTTCCAGCGAGATTATAACATATCCGTCGATTTAGAACATGTGCATCTGAAGAACACTTTAGTAATCTGCCCCTTAATACATTTAAAGTCGGCTAGTGTTTCCTTTACTCTTTAGGCTTCATTGGATGAGACATGTGGTGCTCGCCTGTGATTTTGCAATTAACCCAAGCACCATCATGGGATGGTGGGGAATGGATCAGATCAAATGGTAGTTTGTCAGCGATAGCTCAAATTTGATCCCTCGGATAGGACACGTGGCGCCTACCTGTGATTTCGTGATCCTTCAATTCCTGATCATGGGATGGCGGGCACTATTGATATCTACAAGAAATAGATCAATGGTAGCACTAAATCAACCCTTGCAAAATAAAAGATTCATTAAAAGGAGAAGTGGGCATTACTAGGCGGGTGACAAATTAAAAAATTATATTTATAGAAGAAAAATAAAATAGATTTACAATTTGTTTTATAATTTCACTTTTAACTTTAAATGTATGTTCACTCATTAAGTTGTATTTTTTTTACAATCACATTTTTATTTAAGATGTTTGTTTATAAAATATAAAGATGCATTAAAAATGTATTGGAAATATTTTTCTTTATATTATATAGCATTTATA
>VDFB02086081.1:71583943-71596986 GCA_007258455.2 Sequoia sempervirens | reverse complement strand
TCTCTACTTATCTCTCTCTCTCTCTCTATATATATATATCCCTATCTCTCTATATATTCATTTCTCCCTCTATCTCTCTCTATATCTCTATCTTTTTTTATCCCTTTTCCTCTCTCATTCTATATTTATCTCTACCTCTATCTATAGGGAGAGATACAAAGGTGAAGCATTGGACCTTCCCAAAGATCCACCAATCTCAACACTACTCCCAAATATTTTGAGTATTTAAGTACATATTGTATGGTAGATTAGGAGGCATGTGTCAAAGCTCATATTTATTGATGCAAAATAGGTCCAAAGTCACAAATTTCCATGAGTTAGTTATATAGTTTTGTACAAAATTCCAAGTGCCACATAGAGCAAAGATATTCCAGTTTTTCATATCATGTCATCAAATTTGGCACTTCATCAAGATTTGTATCTTCATCAACATTAACAAAAGCAAAGGTATGTACTTGAATCCCTTGCATTTAAATTTTTCTATATATATAAATATTTTAATATTTTCCCTCAAATCCATAATATATATATTAGTGTGTATTTATTTAATGCAATAAAGAATTAACCTAAGTAACACATTAAGAATTCTAAGGATTTGTGCTTGGAAAAAATGCATAACAAATTTATTTGTTGGATGTCATGTTGTATAGTTTAGAAAAGCTCAAATTATGAATAGGATTTTAAGGCCATATATTATGGTAGCTTACAATGCAAAAGAAGGAAGTAAATCTATTATCAATTTTAATCTACAATTTAATACCATATGAAAAACCACATGTAGTATTATCTAAAATTAATTCTTGACATATTAATTTTATAAAATACACTTACCATTCAATAAACTTCTGCCAAGAAAGAAACCCTAAGTGAACATTATTTGAACTCTAATTATAGAGATTCATAACTCTAATCATAACCCTAAGCTTAACACTAATCCTAATCAAAGTCCCTAACCCTAGCCTTTTAAAAGCTATCATATATATATACCTAATTATCTCTTATCTAAATTTGGGTTGAATTATTTTTTGTTTATTTTAATCGCGACATATTTTTGTTTATTAGATCTTCTTTTATGAATATCGGTAAAATATAATTTTACTTCTACATTCATTCTATGCCCATTTTTCTATGATATTTTAACATTCATTTTCTGGAATATTAGATCAATCTCACACATATAAATATGAAACCTCAAAAAATTTTAAAATTCGAATTTTACCCAAAACATAGACACACAATTGAACAAATTCTCAAAAGAAGAATGACAACATCATTAACGTTTCATTCAAAATTCACTCAAATCCATAAGGAGAGAAAATATATTAGAATTATACGTTTATTCATGCTTATAAGCACAATTTAAGATAATTTGGTGCATATATTCATCCAAAGCTCAAACGTCTATCTATTCTATTCATTCCGCTAGGGGTTTTAACAACCAATGGCACCATAGATATCACTTCCTCATCAGGAGGACAAATATCTTTCTACCCATATATTCAACTCAAAACTATCTTTCTACCCATATATTCAACTCAAAACCTAGCTAGAGATTTCATTAGTTCTCTCCCTACAAATGAGCCTTGAATTCCCTTTTATATGACAAGAGAGCAACAAAGCCGGATCAAATGTAATTTCACCAGAAATTTTCATTTGAAAAAAATCTCCATTGCATTTGACTTTCATTTCAAAACTTCCCACACGTTGAATTTGCAAAACATAGAGGCGCATGAACTAGGGAAAGCTAAAAGAATAGGGAACACAAATTGTCATCAAAATCCCCTTGTCGCTAGGCCATGCAAAAAACCAGGCAACCAAATTACCACGAAGGCACACCACAGCAACTTCTTGTATACCCTCCACCCTGTCCTTACCAACACTCAGACCCCGCTATACACGCCTGCTTCTAGTTGTTGCCTAATACGGTAGACCCTCAACCTCCTCTTCTTTCTTGTCCTTGCCCAATACGGTTCTAGTCCGTCCACTTGGGGTTTTAACAATTGACGTGCCCACAGATATCATTTCCTCATCAGAGGGAAAACCATGATTGAAGCGACATAAATACCAACAGTAGTCTGAGTTGGTCTCGGTTACATCATCAGAAGTGTTGCTCGTAAGGTCAATGGGTGAGTGTTGGATGCATCCAGAGCACATCGACTGCTTGCCTTTGTCATCTACCAGTTGAGCAGCAATGTCCTGGAATTGTAACCTTCTACTGCAACCAAAGCAGTAGAAGGTTGCAATTCCAGGACGTTGCTACTCAACCAAAGAACCTTCCTGAATAGCAGGACCAAGCTTTTGTGAGCTCAAACGAACAAACCTCCTTACTAACTTACTCATTTTCTCTTCTCAGACAAGCACTCAAACTTGATTAGACTCAGCCCACAAAGCACTCTAACTACTACAAGAATGACACTATTAGCAGTTAATTCCTCCTATATTTATTGTGCGAGGTAATGGCAACCTTCATCAATGCCTAGTAAATATGTATGTGCAAACATGGAAATTTGGCGATGTATGTACTATCACCATTTAACTAGAGCTGGATGAGAATCCAAAGATCACCCTTCATGATTGCCAACAATAACATCTTCACACAAATTGAGATCGACGTGACTACACAAGTAAGGAATAATTCATTAATGTTTCACCAACCTTCATCTTCCTCTTGCGAGCTAGTAGGGAACAACAGAGATTTACATTAGCTTTTGATCTTGGTTGTCCATCTAAAACCACGTGTTATGAGCTCAATAGTGGATATTAGGCCCCACATTCCATATAGGACATACATCTTCCTTTTGCTGACCTCGCACCAAATAACAGGGAGACGCCTTAGGTCTACGAATTGGTGGGGTACAATCGAGATCTTCTCCCATATCTTCAAATTTGAAAAACCTACACATTGCACGGTTAGTATTTAATGAAAGGCTTTGGCTAAGCCGTCGGTGACATGACCACTAGAGTTAATGGCTTAGGCTTACATCACCGGATTAAAATTAAAATCCAACTTTGATTTTAATACTGTATTTCCTCCACAGGGTTTTATTTCCTAAGTCTCGGTTGGCCCTGTTAAATTCTTATCCAAACCCTAACAAAGAACAAATGATTAAGCTAAGGATTGTATTTGTTGTTATAACTTTAGTTCTAGAGAATTCTTAATTACGAATTCTTATTTGTGCATTTGTATATGAATCCAATTGAATGCCTTTCCATATCATTATGGAAAATTTTATTATTGCAACCCTAACTCTAACACTAATTAAACCTTGACCCTAACTTGATTGAACTCAGATTATAACCCTAACTCTAACACTAATTGAATTGTAATCGTAACCCTAGGTATTGTTGAAACCTAACCCTAATTGTATCAAAACCCTAGAGAACTCTAATTGAACCCTAACCCTAAAATAGACAATAACCCTTACCTTAATTGAACCCTAACTCCAATCCTAGCCCTAATTTAAGACTAACCTTAACCCTGACCTTAATTAAACCCTTATTGAATTATAACCCTAATTGATCCCTAACCCAAATTGAATACTAATTGAGCCTTAACCCTAAGTGAATAGCAACCTTAATTAAACTCCAACCATAATCCTATTTGAATTTTGACCCTAATCATAACCATAATTCAACCCTAACCTTAATTGAACCCTAACCCTAAACATGAGTTCAATTAAGTTTAAGGTTCAAATAGGGTTAGACTTTAATTAAAATTAGGTATAGGATTCAATTAGGATTAGGGTTGGGGTTGGGAGTAAAGATTAAGGTTCTATGATAGAGCTTGGGGTTAGTGTTAGGGTTCAATTGGGGCAAGGGTTAGTATTAGGGTTAGGGTTATGGTTCAATTAGGGTTTCATTAATGTTAGTTTTAGAATCATAGTTATGTTTAGGGTTGGATATAAAATTAGAGTTAGGTTTGAAGTTAATTAGTGTTATTTTTAGGGTTGGGGTTATGGTTAGACTTATAATTAATGTTAGTATTGGGATTAGATTCTATCACTTTAATAAAAATAATCTTCTATAAATTCATTCAATTTTTTTTTGAAATTATATAATTTAAAATATTTTCAAATTTACCTATGTTGATATATGAGAGATATACCAAATCTAAACTCTATACAATTTATAGTTAACTTGACATTGTTTATAAAAAGGTTTAAGTTATGAATGTTATAATATGAAAAATAAATGTGTTTTCAATGTTTATTTGTCAATTTAAAAGATGTGCCAATAATGTTGCAATCACTAATGATTAATTTTTTCTTGATGGTTAAAATAGATTGGTAAGTAAATTTATCTATAATAAGTAAATTTATCATTGATTTTTCTTGATAAGTAAATCAATATTTCATAAATTTATCTATAATTCTTATTTATATTAAATTATATTTTATTAAATTGTTAAAAAATTTAAGTTGCTTATAAATAATTTTATGTGTTTTTTATAATTAACTTGATATTGTGTATAAAAGGTTTAAGTTATGAATGTTATAATATAAAAAAATAATTATTTTTTCAATGTTTATTTGTTAGTTGTATGATGTGAGAATAATGTTGCATAGTAATGATTAAATTTTTCTTGATTGGTTAAGTGATATTGTGAAATTATTCTAAGTTAATTTAATGTTATAAATGCTATATAATATAAAGAAAAATATTTCCAATACATTTTTAATGCATCTTTATATTTTATAAACAAACATCTTAAATAAAAATGTGATTGTAAAAAAAATACAACTTAATGAGTGAACATACATTTAAAGTTAAAAGTGAAATTATAAAACAAATTGTAAATCTATTTTATTTTTCTTCTATAAATATAATTTTTTAATTTGTCACCCGCCTAGTAATGCCCACTTCTCCTTTTAATGAATCTTTTATTTTGCAAGGGTTGATTTAGTGCTACCATTGATCTATTTCTTGTAGATATCAATAGTGCCCGCCATCCCATGATCAGGAATTGAAGGATCACGAAATCACAGGTAGGCGCCACGTGTCCTATCCGAGGGATCAAATTTGAGCTATCGCTGACAAACTACCATTTGATCTGATCCATTCCCCACCATCCCATGATGGTGCTTGGGTTAATTGCAAAATCACAGGCGAGCACCACATGTCTCATCCAATGAAGCCTAAAGAGTAAAGGAAACACTAGCCGACTTTAAATGTATTAAGGGGCAGATTACTAAAGTGTTCTTCAGATGCACATGTTCTAAATCGACGGATATGTTATAATCTCGCTGGAAAATCTTCTCGAAGGTTAATGACATGGTTGGCAACTGTGTTAAAGGAACGAGATCAACGACACCCGCTATCCTGTGATTAGGGATTATAGGGATCATGATATCACGAGCGGGTGCCATGTGCCCTTCCTAAAAGATGAAATCTGTGTGACCATTGATGAGCTATCTCTTCAAGATTGACAGTGCCTGCCATCCCGTGATTAGGAATTTTGGGATCATGATGTCGTGGGTGCCTGCCATGTGTCTCATCCAATGAAGCCTAAGGAGTGAAAAAAGTGTTCACCAGTTTTAAATGTATTACGGGGTAGATTACTAATGCACTTGTAAGATGCATGTGTTTTATTTCAACATAGATGTTATAATTTTAAGGGAAAAGCTACTCGACAGTTAAAGGAAAGGATGACGACCATTTTTGAAGGAGCAGGATTTGTGGTAAAAAGATCGACGGTGCCTGCCATCCCGTGATGGTAAATCAAAGGATTGCAATATCATGGGCAACCGCCACGTGGCATTCCTTTCTCAGCCTATTTTGAAGATGATCATCAATGATTTGATCAAATTGAAGGATCAATGGCTCAAATTTAAATATGTATTAAATTATGGTTGGAGCCCTTCGTGCAGCCCATGAGTGGGCTTTAATGGCGGATGAGACATCTACTAGCAGGATTTGATCGACATAAAATCAATTTACTCATCTCATTTGTATCACAAAGCATCCAAGTATTTCGTAAAAACAGTTTCAGAGCCAAAAGTGAAATTGCAAGTAGCTGTAGCCAGAAATTGGAGTTTGTGCAAAAAAAGCTGTGAGTTAATTTTCTTTGTTTCCCAGTCATTCTGCACCTAAATTTGGGAAGGGGGGGTCTGCTATGCTTGTCATTGATTTCATTAAAATCTTTTGTTAGGGCTATTGTTTAATCATAAATTATGAAGAACTACAGTATTTTTACTCTGTAATTTCCTATGTTTGCTTAGTCATAGCCACTTGAAGTGTAACATTGTAGTGAGGCCCTAGTTTGTCTAAAATGGTGCCAACTAAGCAACACTCTGGCCACATTGAGTATTTGAAAAGAAACTTGTATGATGATTTCCTAGATCAATTTCCATTATCAACAAATGAGAGAAGGAAAGGTTCAAATTATGGTATGGACAGAGGAATTTTTCTCATCCTTTTTCAAATGGATGGAGGTATGACATGGGAAAGCTAGTTGTTCCAAATGTATTCCCTGATGTGGACTTACTTAGAGTAGTGGCCAAAAGATATGACCCTATCACATGGGTAATTAGAGATAATGATGGAGGGGTTCTATTATAAATTAACAGAGATGTTATCCTACAGAATTTTGATTTGAGTGAGCCAAGTGATGACTTGGCTCCTATTAATCTTGAAGAAATGAAGCAGGAGTATAAAAATTTGAAATATCTTTTTAGGGTTAAGTTGCTTCCACCTCATATGGTTAAGGTAGGGGGTTCACAATTTCACATCAGCCCTAGTGACCAGGAACCCTTCAAATTGAATTATTTTGGAAAGCCTTTCCTGGATACTTTCTATTTACTATGTCAGATTTTGGGTTTCAGCCCTAGTGTAGTAATGTTGATTGCATACATGTTCATGGGGGTGCAAATACAACACCCTAACTTCTCTATAACATATGAATTTGCTTCTTTTTTGGTGGAGAGGATAGATGAAGGACTATCGAAGCTGTAGAATGGTGATACTGGTACTCAATTCTTTTGGTATTCCATGTTGATGCATATGTTCTTGTTTAGGAATGCTGATTTCTTTGCTGAGAAGATGAACTTAAGACAATCAGTTAATAGAGAAAGATTGCTAGTACAGATATGGGCTGCAGATTTGTCCTGAAATAAGGAAAACACCCGTTATGTACAATTTGATAATTGTTTTGCTACAAGATTGAGGGCTAGATTGATGGTAAATGTACCTAGGATCCCTGAGGAAGTGCATGATTTCCTTAGGCCGAAGGTGAGGAAACCAGAATTGAGGGTTTTACATAACTGGGTTGACATTATCCCATATCCAGTCAGCACTGTCTTGAGAATATATGGATTTCAAGGAACCCCTCACATACTGCCATGCAATGTGCCACCAAGACTAGGGTTTGCAGAAGTTATGTGGCAGATGGAGTGTATTCATGAAGATAACCTAACTAGAAAGGGGAAGGAAACATTATTCCCTGATTATACAGTAGTGTCTGACTTTACATTTTCAAAGAGAGGCTGGACACATTTTGAAAAATTCTTTGTTGATTACCATTTGAGATTTGGTCCAAGGCGACAACATGATCCTAAAGGTTTCTTTGCTCTTTTCAAACAAAGAATAAAAGGTGGAAAATTTGCACATGAGTTCAATTTCCCTGAGAACCTGATCAAGAATGAATTTGATTTAAATAGATAGGAATTGAACAAGAAAAAGTGGATAGCTTATAGTAAGCTATTGGATATTGTGCATGAAATGGATTCGACTTATGATCCATTGATGGAATTCACTCCATACCACAAGAGAATTGATTTTTTAATGAATAATTTCAAGGAGATAATGGACACCTTGACAACCAAAAAGATAAATTTAAGGCTAAGTCTGGATATGCAAGGACAAAGTGATATGCCAATTGAAACAAAGCCAGTATGTCAGCCTACAGAAGGGCAGCCCATCTATAGGAGGAAAAGGGATACTGGCAGTGATGACAAAGAAGTAGACAAAGGGAAGAATGAAGGTGCCTCTATGACTTCAGGGGCCCAAAACAGTGCACTGGGCTATCAAATCGTATGGAATTAGGATTCCCACCGTGAGCTTATCCCCATCATCACTACCACCGAGCCAAGCCCTAAGAGGCAAAAGAACTGGATCACCTACTCTGAGGATCCTTACATGAAAATTATTGGTTACGCTGATCACATTACGCAAGTTGGTGCATGTCGCCCCTCCTAGATCAAAATGGAATGAAGTTCTATCCGATTTAGATATGAAGGGTAAGAGTGCAAGATGCAAGAACGAGGTTTGTAAGGAGTTCTTAGGATGACAATGCATTTGTAAAGACTTTGTATTCTGCACTCATTGAGGATGGAAATTTGAGGAACAATGCACAATGCAAGGAAGAGAACTACACCCCGATGTTTGACTGAGAATGATGAAGAAGTGAAAGCTTGGAACTAATGGAAGAGTTCAAAATATCATCAATTCTTAAGAAGGAAGACAACTAGTGAATCTAGTCGGTGTTTTGATTTTCCTAATGGGACATCGCAGATGCAAAGGGTTTTCAATGCCATTATAGAAGTGCAAGAATCCTTTTCAGATTCCTCGAAGAAGTTAAGGCAAGATACAAAACTCTGGGTAATCTTCAGCTAGAAGAATATGAAACCTTGAAAATTTGGGCATTGGCTCCACAAGGAAGAAAGCCAGACATTGCTGATATTAATCCAAATTTCAAAGGAGGATTAATAATAAAGAGGGCTTCAGAGACTACAACAACCAAAGCCACTAGTTTAACTGTGAATGTGGCCAAGTTGGCCCAAAAGATTGTTGAAAGGGAGGAGGTTGAAAGAAAGAGCCTAATGGAGAAGTATAAAATTTTAATTGAAGAATATAGTAAAATGCAACAGAGGAATGTTGAGTTTCAAACTGAAGTAGAAAGGTTCAAGTATAGAGATACTGGGGAAACATCCAATGCTCTAGGAACCAGCACATCACCTCCCAAAGCAGGGTCAATGCCTCCTGCTTCTCCAAATGTTTCTACACTAGGGTCTCCCATTAAAAATCCTGCTCTTACCCCTCCTCTAGAACAAGTTGATGAAAAAACGTAGTGCTCTGTTGATCCAACAAAGAGGCAGCTCATGCAGAAAATTGATCAATTACAGACATCACTAAGGGTAAAAGAGGAGGGGTTTCTTTCAAAAGAAAAAGAAATTGTTACTCTTGTTATGGAGCATTTAAATGAAAAGGTGGATAATAAACTTCCCTCTATACATTCTTTGTATTCTTTGCTATTTGAAGCAATAAATAATATTGATAGGGATCAGGGGATAATGATTCCAATAATTCAAAATTTGATCCCTAGGGAAAATAATCTAAATGTTATGAATAAAGCCTCAAGGTTTGATGTAAATAATAGGCCCGAATCATTGAAGCCTACTTATATATTAGTTAAATTATTGCAAGGTTTTTAGACCTTACTAGATGATCTAAGTAGGAATATTAGGTAATTGGTAAAGAACTTCAATGATTGGGGTAACACACTGTTACCTGATATAACTGATGAGCAAGGGGAAATCAGAACACTCCAACAATGGTAGGATCAAGCAAGTAAAGCCATCAATAATCAAATTAAAATAATTTGTCATAAATCAAATTATGATTTGTTGGTAAATTGTATGGATAAGATTATTGGTACCGGCTCATTTTTAGAATCTTTTGAAAGAGATGCTAATCAAGTAGCAGTAAAGTATTTTCCTTATAGTACAAAGGTAAAAGAGGTGATTAATTTTGACTGGCCAAATGATGAAGAACACCAAAGGTGGGTGGCTAAGTATTTGAATGATGATGGGTAAAAAGAGTGGGCTACCAACAGGTGGCAAATCAGATGATGCGGTTACAGCGTTTCCAGTTTTGTATGGATGACTTTCTTGGTGTGGGTTTCGCGTGGTTTTTTGTTATTGCATCAACCTTCCTCCGCCGACATGATGAATGAGAATATGCTCCAAGATGATTGTTGTAATGATTTTTGAACAAGAATATTTTTCAAGGTGGTGGCTATTGTAACAAATTTTGGAATATCACCAGGTGCTCCAATTGACTGCCGACAGGTGTACTTTCCGGCCTAGTACTTGTTTGCTCCTTCATTTTCTATAAGAAGGATTTCAAGGCTAGAAGTACGGGTTAGCAAGTTAGATAATTTTTGTCGAGTCTAGGTGAAGTTGCAGAGCAAATTGTAAAGTCCGATGGTTTTAGAGAAATGCAATTTAGGTTTTGAGTCATTATGTAATAGGTTTTGAGTTCATAGAGAATTAATGTTGTATAACAGTACTAGCATTTGAGTTGAAATGAAAATTCGAACTCATGTCTCTCCATTGTACATGCATATCTAAACTTTCAATGAAATAACTAAGGGTTGTTTTATCCATCTCATTGTTGTGGTGTTTATGATTTTATTTTAGCTTTAATTCAAGGAATTAATCAAAATGCTTGAATGGGATTATAGGCAGATATGTATTGTATAAGTATTTGATAAGTAGTCATGGGTTAGAATGCATACTGATAAAATTCTAATGCAATATTGTCAGGTATCTTATATGTGATGTATTAAATCTATTATAAACCTCTAGATGCTTATAAATTTGACTTCTGCAATGAATATATGGCACTGATATAAGTTGTAATTATTCATGTAGTTTATTATTTGTTTGTCTTTGCCTAGAGCTTGCTACAAATTGCAAATCATTGACTATCTTATACAATGGATTGTGTTTAGTTATCTCACGCTCTAGATAGTTGATATTGTCTATGAACAACCAATTCTAGTTGATATTATCTTATCGTGTTGAGCTATTAAGTGAGATCATCTGCTATTGTTAATATTGTTTATAATAATGGTGTAGAGGTTGTAAACACATTAAGGGATCACCCTCCCGGGTTTTGCAGAGCTCGAAGTGTATGAGGCTTTTAAAGTCCTCGTTAGTTGGTCCAAGTGAGCTACCTTCGATTGGAATTGGCAACTCCATAGGTATATTAGAAGATAAACCTGGTTACATTGTAAAAAGAACCAACATACACGTCAACCACTGAACAACCACCTCTACAACTGACTTTTTAATCTTTTATGATCACATGAAACATAAAACACACTAATATCAAGGTTGTTAACATCACTATTGAAATGTTTTAATTTTTTGACCTTTCAAACATTAAAAAGTACATCATTAAATTAATTATGTAATGGCATAAAAATTAAAAACATCATGAATTAATTATGTAACCACATAAGTCAAATATAATTCTATCAAGAAATTAATATAAAATAGATAATATAATCACATAACTTCTACATTTCAATGTCATTGATCTTCTTCTTCATCCAACTCTTTGTCTATATCATCCGATCCAGATTCAACATTGTAAGGATTGGTCATATCATCATCATCATCATCGATATCAATTTCAATAATGTCATCATCCACACGGATGTCATCTTCATGAACATTAACTCCTACATCATCATCATCTAGTTCCTCCTCTTCGACATCTTCGTCAGGGACATCATCAACTAACATTGATCCTGATCATCATCTACATCATCTTCTAGTTCTTCGGTATCTTCTTCTTCCACCACATTATACTTTACCAGCCTTCCTCTTGGATCATGTCTAACAACAAATGAGCAACCCAGTTTACCTGGAACCTCTGAGTAAAATACTTGCTCACATTGGCTTGGAAGAACATAGGGCTCATTTCCAGCTCACTCGATCAACCTTGTATTAACCATGGTAAATCCATTATCATGTTCAATAACAGTTATCTTAGGATCATTTTCATTCAATCGTAGCCTATACCATAGGACAACGAACAAAATTAATCTGAAGGACTTAAAGTCACACTCAAGTATATCATCCAAAATCTCATAGTATCGATTTTCTGAGACATTTGGATGTATGTCACTTCTAGATGAAACATTAGTCACCTGAAAGACTACAGTTATTCTAGAATCACAAGTTTTCTTCATGTAATCCAACATTTTGATTTGAAATTTGCAACCATTACACCATATAGCCTTGTGGTGTTTCACCTGCAATATGTCAAAAATGTAAAAATTATTGCAATATCGTCAGTTGATAAACATATTTATTCTTGGTCGAATGTATGCGAAGAAAAAAATCTCAAGATATATATACATCAATATACTTGAAAATAATTAAATAATATGGGTGATTAATATATTTATACGTACCTGTTTCTCTCTTAAACTATATGTTAAATCAATTTCTCTTTGTGTAACATTGGAATCTCCATTACGATGAGCTTCTTTAACCAATGAAGCCACACCTTCCCATGTTAATGCGCGACCAGATTGTTGACATCGTTTAATCCATACCGTCATCCAATCAAGATTGTTGGCAACGTACAAATGTAGTGCATCCCACTCTCGACCAACTATACCAAAATAAATTGAAATTCACAAACGACGTATAATTAGTTAAATACCACAGTATACGACCTTAATTTATAATTGATGTATACAAGATTAAAATTAAATAAGTACAATATACATAAAAATGCATTCCACCAATCTCCATGACCATCTTATAATTACCCTCACTTCCTCAATCTACCTTTCCCCAACAGTATCCCCTTCAATTTGTTAATGAAGTTGGGATCCCAAATGCAGTAAATGGATCTTGCTGCAACCAGGGAAGATATTCACTAATGTACACTATGGTTTTGTATACCATATATCCCTCCACCATAGAACCCTCAAGATGTTATCTTTGTCTAACCAAAGCCTTCAAAAATTTCAAGTGCTCTCAACCATCCACATTGACCTTGTGTGTACAGGTCCACACAATTCAATCTCCTCAACTTGGTGTATGAGTTAGTGTTCTTGTGCATTAAAAAATGTTGAAGATAGACACTTTTTCATTTCACACATTAAACAAGGAATTTTTCTCTTCCAATAATTTATATCTTCTTTATGGATTTCTTTAGATGATAGCCATTTACAAGTGATTCAAGGCGCAAATATATTAACGAGATTTAACAAAAATATACGATATATTACATAACAAGTAAAA